>RWGY01000754.1:15847-27692 GCA_007726485.1 Eragrostis curvula
TCTGCTTTCCATCTTCTGCCCAAAATCTCTCCTCATCTTTCCTTTTCATCTCCCTGCTGCTTTGGAAAGAAATCATACCATTGCACAACCCCCCTTCTTCATCAACCATGGACAGTACCTACGACGCCTCCTACTTCCTAGCCATCGAGGACTATGAGTCACTTTATAGCGCACCACCCTTCAAACGCATCAAGAAGGAGGAAGTCGTCTGGCTTACCGACGAAGAACGTGTGGGAAGATTCTCTAGGGCCTTGGATAGGGCTTGCGCCAAGATCAAAGATCTTGAACAGCAGCTCGCCATCGCCAAGAAGATAGAAACGAGGCTAAGCTCGTAGCTAAAAGCCTCGCCGATAATTGGATGCAGTATGACATGTCCCTAAAAGAAGTGAAGAAAGAAGAATAGGGATAAACTTTTGTTAGGGAGGTTTTAGGGTGCATTTAATTCATTTTCTTCTTTCTTATCTCAATGTAATGCGCCTGCAATCTTTTTTGAATTCAATGAAATTAGTGCTCCCCGGTCTTCCATACCGGCAGAGCAATATTTTGTTTCCATGTTTTTGTCAATGTTTTGAAGGAAATAGGTAAAAGGAAAGTATGGGGGGAAACGCATCGTCAATCACGGGTAAATCACTTAGATCCACCCCAGGCACCCCAGGAAAGAGAACCACGCAAAAAATCAACGCTGGTGGGGACCAGGCCAGGTCGGCCGACCCCACCATGCAGGTCGGGCGACCCCTGGTGGCCCCCACCAGTCCACTGCTTCGTTCTGCTACCTGAGTTTGCATCTCACATTCCCTTTTCACCTACTTTATAGTCAAGTTATCTTCTGAACCTCGTAAAAATTTAAAATTAAAACTTGACTCATTAAAACCTGGAAACACCACAAACCTTCCTCTCATGATGGACTTGCACACTTGTTATTTCTCGCTTCATCACCACCTGCTTGTGAACACCCTTTTCAGTAGGAACCCATGTTTTCCTAAGTTATTGGCAAGTGTGATATGATTCGATGAAATGACCCTTTGCTCAACTTGCAAGTCCTTGGAGATTTCATTTACAAAATTTAAAAACCTTGGCTCAATGCTCCTCTCTTGATGTTTATTTTCCTACCAAAGCCATATGATGATTTTACACTACAAACCTCATACACATATGCTACTTGTTATTGCTTTGAGCCTTATCAAAATTGTGTGACCCTAGCGAGATACTTGTCATGCTCCCCCGATTGAGACCACACACACCCCACCTCGTATGCTAACTTCTGCATTGGAAGTTACGCAATGCCATCTTTCCATCCACCAAAATAAATACTCCAAATCCCATGCCACCTACTCTCTCTCCGAAAAAGAGTATCATTGGAGACATGGCTATGAAAAAGAGAAAGGAAGAGAATAAACCCTGCTCATACAAAAGTAGAGCAAGAGGGGAAAGAAAAGAGAAAGAAAGAAAGAAAGAAAAAGAAAAGATAGCCATGTCCTCCTCAAAATATCAAAAGAGAGAGAGAAAGTGGGCATAAAAGGAGTACATTTTCCACTTCCACCACCATCCACAAATATACATCTTGATCGGGCTGCATGACTTGAATTCTCCATGTATCCACTCTTTTGGTTCAGCAACACAAGCAATACAAGTATACCTCTTTTCATCCCTACCAAGCTCCACATATCAGCCTTAGAAGTAGGACAAAAAGAGGCAACACCTTTGCCCCGGTAAGGAAACATACACCTTGAGCGACTCAAGAGAATCATTTGAGGAGCAAGAGCCATGTTTTTCATATTTTCAAAAATTTTACTCCAAAAACTCCAAGGATCTTGTTGAGGGAAAGCAAGGTGACTTGAGTCACGAACATTCCACTTATCAATCGCCCAAGGATGCATGATAGCCACCAAGAAGTTCACAGGTAATCAGTGTGGCTTGCAATAACCTGTGTGCATGTTCCTATCTAAGAGGAAGAGTTCACCATACTGAGCTCGCATCTTCACTCGAGACGAGTAAAGTGCCAGTGTGGGGGAGTTTGTTGACGGTCCTTATAGCATATCTTTTACCGTCAACCATCTGCACTCTATAACCAAAATCCAACACCAAGAGTAGAAGTAGGGCTTATTGCTAACAAATTCCAGTAGTCTTGGTATATCTATGAGTGCAGGTGCAATCCACAGGAAAACGGGGAAAAGGACGCACAATTCATGGACTTCACATCAACGGAATTTTCCCCGGAATAAAGACTTCACTCCAAAAGCCCAAAACCCAAAATAAAGCCCCAAGACTACACATTGCAACTGGATCAGGAGTGAAGAGGACCAGACGAAGGCACCAGAGGAGGACCAGGCCCAGTGGGGCCCAGGCCAGGTCGGCCGACCCCTCTGGCCAGGTCGGCCGACCTGCCAGGGAGGCCCCTCTGGCCCATCTTCCTATGGCGGTTCACAACCGACCTCTGTAGGTTGGTTCCACCTGCAATTAATGCCGCCGACCTTGGAAACCACCTCAAAGTTGCCGACCTTCCAGGTCTATAAATAAAGGGGTACCCCCTCCCCTCCATGACACACAAGACACAAGAGACACAAAGCAACACTCCTATCCCAAAGGCCAGGGGCCTCTTGTATACTAGTAGAATAGGGGAGAGGGCAAGATCCAAGAGGGGTGTAGTGCTAGTTCATAGTTCTAGTTCATAGCTAGTTCTTGTTCTTAGTTCTTCGTTCATACTTGGATCTTGGCGTGTGATCATATTATTTTGTGGTTACACGTGGTGATTGTGTTTTAATATTTCCTTATCTTTTAGCTGTTGCTCTTGCTATATCTGCTTACGGGATCATCGCTCTGCAAGGGGTGCTCTAGCTCTCTGAATCAGTTCTAGGCCGACGTTAGAGTAGTAATCGACAGCATAGACGTGGTGTCTAGGCCGGAGGTTACCTGTGTTTGCCGCATGCTCCACGGTTTGTAGAGGTAGGCGGCAGGTGGTGACAGCCCTGTCCGTCCTTTCGTAATCGTCCACGTTCGGGTACGTCGTAGAGCTACAGGCTGGCGTGGCTTGGCAGACCAAGCCTAAACCAGTGCCCAAAGTAAGCAGGTAGAACTTGAGTGCTGCTAGGAGTAGGGAGCTCTAGAATCAAGTTACCCTCTTGAGCCTAAGCTGCTATAGTTCTCGTTGTCCTTGGGTAAAACTAACCTTGTTGCAGATTACCTCCGTTCCTTGGGGAAAACAAATACGATACCTTGGAATGCTCCCGGGTGAAGTGCTACAACGGTACTCCGTGTGCTTGCGGAATTATCTGTGACCGTAAGAAGTATCAACAGTCCCGCAGTTTTTCTCTTTTCTATGAATTTATTCCTATCTCTTGTAAATTCCTTTTGAAAGGGTTAAAGAATTCCAAACATTCCCCGATTTTTATTGGCTCCTCTCTGACACGTGTACAGGGCAGGTGGCAGCTAAATTTGATGAAAACTTTCAGAAATTTGAATTTGAATTTCAAACAAATTGTTTAAAATTTAAACTTTCTTTATTTATTGGGAGCACTTCCTAATTGCAATTGTTTCTGAAATTTTACTAGATTTTTATTTTGCTTATGTCTTTAACATAAGATTTTAGTTGCACATAGTTCTATTCAACTTTTTAAAATTGCTTTTCAAATTTGATTTAAACTTGACTTCTATTCATGTTTTTGGTACTTTTCATTGTACAATCAATTGAAATTTTTACCTGTCCTGCTCAACATGATTTTTCTAGCATGGAATAAATTGCAAGAGACACCTGGGTGTCACATTTGGGCTTTTATTCTTATAGGCTTGGCCCGTATTGCAACGATGACTTGTAACTTGGGTTGTTTAGTCACTTTTGGGCTTCATTCCTCCAGATATCTTCGTTAAAGCACCTGCACTCATAATTTCTAGGGGACAAGTGGAACTAGGTTATTTAAACACATATACAAGTAAGAAATTTTTTGTTTCCCCTTTATTATGTGTGCAAGTTGACGGTCATATTGGTATTTAATGACCGTCAACAACACCCCTAAGCTTGGGCTTTGCTCACCCCGAGCAAGATATCACTTTAGGTTGTTGATCAGGAGTTGCTACGATGTTCTAGTTCTCATAAGTATCATGTGCACAGCAATACTCTCCCTTGGATTGTAAAAGTTGGTATGGTAACTCAACCTTCCCCTTACTCCTTATGAGGCTTATGGCTTTCTCTTTGTCTTGGGGGGTTGAGAAACAAAACGGTTATAATAGAGCACCATTCACATATTTTTTGTTTCACTTTTATTTTCTGGAGGTTTTCAAGATAAAAACAAAGTTCTTCAAATGATGCTCTCAAATCGCCCAATGTGTATATTCCTCACTAAGGAATTGTGTTGCCTCTTTTCATCCTACTTCTATGGGCTTGTATGTGGAGCTCAAGGTAGGGATGATATGAGGCATATTTGCATCACACATATTGCCGAACCAAAAGAGTGGATCCATGGAGAATGCAAGTCATACAACCGTGATCAAGATGTGCATTTGTATATGGTGGTGCTGACGTGGAAGTGGTACTCCTTTTTGTGTTCCTTTTCTCTATTTTCAGATTTTTGAGGAGGACATGGCTATCCTTCGTTCTTTTCTTTTTTCTTTTTCTTTTACTTTTTCTTTCCCTTCTTTCCTTTTTTTTTATCATGCTCTACTTTTGTATAAGCAGGGATTATTTGATCTTTTGCATAGCCATGTCTCCAATGATATTTTTGAGAGATAAAGGTAATAATACCTTGCGGAGCATTTATTTTAGTGGATGGATGATGGTATTGCTTAACTTTCGGTGTAGAAGTTTAGCATGCACAGTTGTTGGCGTCTCTTACGGTCACGCGGGAAACACGTGACCGCGGGGAGACGCCGGGGGTTATGGAATTGTTCACTTGCACTATTTAACCAAATAATCCACAACTAGTAACAAGTACTAGATATGAATTATAAGGTTTGTCATGTTAAATAGAATATCCGCAAGCGGACGGATAACCCGTTGTAGCATTTCACCCGAGAGTATTCCAGGGTATCGTATTTATATTTTCCCAAAGGAAGACATGGTTGACAAGAGTACTTATGTTCATGGTGTTACAAACGATAAGTGATATAACCACATTCCAATGCAGGGGTAAGGTTTAATAATAATAAGGATAGTGCGACACACACGAAGGCATTCCACTCTCTCTAATAAAAGGCGAGAGACAATCCTAAGCAATGCTAAGTTAGACTAGCCAGCTACTACTCCAAAGGTACAACATTCATATAGCGTGCTATCATCTAGCGTCATGCAAGCACAAGCAAGCGTCTAATGCCTAGGCAACATCGGGAGATCCGGCATACGCAAGGTCTGCCTCGCGACTCCGGCCTATTTACGTACTCCTATGCCGTGCCCGAACGTGGAGGGTTCCTTTGGATGGACAGGGCTGTCACTTCCTGCCACCTACCTCTACAAACCGTGGGACACGCACATACCCAAGGGTGGATAGACTACCCCGGCACCATGCCGGCGTTACTAACCACGACTCTAGATCCCTCGAGGCACCCCCAACCCTTCGGATCGACGGGGTGATAAACCTAGAGCATCTTTGCAGGACAATGAGCCCGATGCCTAAACATGAGAACAACTAGCCTAACTAGCATAAACTAGATAAAAGGGATCAAAGCTAGCACTAAGTCATGCATAAGCGTTTGTCGCTCAAGAACGAGCGACAAACGATGAACGATTAAGCAAGTTCAAGAATAATCGATGATCGAGTATGAACGAACGAAAAACGAATGATGAACGAGCATGAATGAACAACGAACGATCATACAAGATCATGATAGAACTAGCAAGCTCATAACAACTATATGAATACTTGTATTCCATAGATTAAATAACAAGTCTTACAAAGAGAGAGGAAGGATACAAGAGCGCTACCCAATTCTCCACAAGACTTTGGGAGCAATAGGGCAACCCACTACTCAGCCTAGCACTACCTAGAATTGCCTCTAGCTCTAGTGTGAGGAGGAGGGAATGATCCTTGTGTATTGTGTTGTGTGGAAGGAGGGGGGTACCCCTCCTTATATAGGCTTTGAAGGTCGGTAACTTTGAGGCGGTTCCCGAGGTCGGTGGCATTTAATGTAGGGGGAACCGACCTCCAGAGGTCGGTAACAAACCGCCACAAAAAGTGGGACCCAGGGGGCCACCCTGCCAGGTCGGCCGACCTGGTCCAGGGGGGTCGACCGACCTGTGCCTGGCCCCTCCTGGGCTGGGCTTTGGCAGGTGGCTCCCCCTCTGGGTCTACTTCTTTGGTTCAGGTGCATTTGGCCTTGGTTGTGTTGGACTTTGACGAGATTTGGCCTTTTGTCTTGGAGTTGCATTCCCGCGGCGAACGTCGTATTTGTGAAAGTGTTGTTTTGTCGCCTTGGGGCATGGTTTCACCTGGATTTCTCCCTTATTCCACCTGCACACTAAAATCTAGGGGTACATGTGGAAATAGATTATTCTTAAATAAAATGCGTGTAAAGAATGTCCAATCCTTCTTGTTTATTGAGCTAGTTGACGGCCGAAATTGGTCCGTAACGACCGTCAACAACTCCCCCAAGCTTACCCCTTGCTCGTCCCGAGCAAGAAGTAGGACTTTAGGTTGTTGATCAGGAGTTGCTACAATGCCTACTTCTCAAAGGTACCAAGTGTGTAACAAAGATACTCATCCTTGAGTTGAATAAGTTGGCCAAGGTAACTCACCCTTTTCCGTTAGTCCTTATGGGGATTTTGCTTTATACTTCACCTTGGGCGGTTGAGAGAGAGAACGGTGTACGAGCATTTGTTTTCTCATTCCTTGTCTTGCTTTTATTCTCCGAAGGTTTTCAAAAAGATTTTCAAAAATAAAACCAAGTTCCTCAAGTGATACTCTCGAATCGCTTAAGTGGTGTTTTCATTCCTCACCAAGGCATGTGTGTTGCCTCATCCTACATCTAATAGGCTTTTGTGGAGCTCAAGGTAGGATATGAAGAGAGGCATACTTGCATTCATATTTTGCAAAACCAAAAGAGTGGATCCACGGAGATAGCAAGCCATACAATCAAAGATCAAGATGTGCAAGTGTGTGAGTGGATGGTGGTGGTGTATGTGACTACTCCTCTTTTTGTTCACCTCTCTTTATTTTATATTTTGGAGCATGGCTATCTTTTCTTCTTTCTTTTTCCATGCTCAAGATGAGAGCAGATAAATTTTCTTTTTCTTTTCATGCTCATCTTCTGTGAGCTTTATTTTCTTTCTTTCTTTTGCATAGCCATGCCTAATTTTGATATTTCAAGAGAGGTGATAAATTGTGAGGAGTGTCTTTATTTTGGTGGATGGTATGACATGTTGCTAACTTCCGGTGTAGAAGTTTAGCATATGAGGTGGAATGTGTACGTGATCTTGATCATGAGAGTATGGAGAGCATCTCACTAGGGTCACACAATTTTGATAAAGCTCAATGAAATGACAAGCAGCATATGTAAGGTTTTTCATTAAGTACTACATATAGCTTTGGTAGGAATTTATCATCACTGAGGAACTTATAATTTTTATGATTTTCGCAAACAAAATCTCCGGAGTTTTTTCAAGCTTAACTTGGAACAAGATTGCATCAGCTCTTTTTACCATATCATCTCTCACAACAACTTAGGTTCAGTGCAAGCGTATGCTACCCACAAGTTTCAGGTTCTAAGCAAGTATTTTTCAGCCAACAAACTCAAAACTTGGAGAGTACTAAGTTATAAACTAGGCACAAGAGAGAAATACGGCAGAGCAACTATTCATCATCTCAACATAGAAGGAAAAGAAACATTTTTACAGCACATAAAAAGAAACTACACTAATTATTTTTGTTCTTTTTAGTTTTGTTATTTTTATTTTGTTTTTCATATGAGAAGCAGGAACAAGCAGAAATGAATGGAAAAGGATACAAGTTGCGATACATGATACCTTAGCAGGGGGCATGGTGTCTCCCCCCCAAGCTTGTTCTTGCTCATGGGTTTCGTGGATCGAACCCAATGTGGCGAAAGTAAGCCGAAAGATCGGCTTGTCCCCGTTCCGTCATGTTGGTGAGGTTGGTGAGCTAGGTGTCGGTGCGTTCTTGCCACTGATGGGTTTGTAGGATGTGTTGATTCAGCGCGTATTGAGTGTCTTCCGCCGTGGTCTCGAGCCTTCCTATTTGCTCGGAGAGGTTGTTCATCTCTTGCTCAAAGTAGTAACCTTGAGCAGAAAATGAATGACGTCTCCCAGCCATGGGTGTCGCACCGGAGTCGGAGGAATGTTCCTCCCATTGCTGCTGCGGAGTGAACATCCTTGGGCCATGTACCGAGCCTTGCCGCGTCGAGCCGCCGGTCATATATGGTGGCGGGACTGGGTACGCACCGGGAAAGAGTCCGGCGTGACCTTGCCCCGGCGCACTATGAGGCATGGGCTGCGGTGTGGGCGCTTCGGAGCTCGATGGCTGATCCGTTCTTCGCGTTCTCCTGCGAGAAGAAATACTCCTGCGTGCACTCTCCATTTCTTGGAGCTCAATGGTTAGACTTTTGCAAGTATACAAGCAAAGATTCGGGTTAGGTAACCGAAACTCGTTTGTATACCCGACAATATAAAATATGAGGGAATCATTTGGACCACGCTTAAGTGTATGACCGCGAATAAGATAATCTTTGTTTATGAGCATGCGAGGAGTATCAATATATTCAACATCAGCATCATGCAAAGCACCTACTCCTGCAGCGATACATGTAATCAACGAAGTGCACTCGATAGGTCCCATCATCCCAAAATTATCTAGCCATTGGTGAATCATGTATTGCACAGGAAAAATCTTAATTTTCTCAACCATAGCATAAAGAATTTTCATTTCATCCTCGCGCACAACTCTAATATCACTCCTAGGAAAAAGAGTGATGCCAATCCACATGTGCAAAAAGCGCAAAGTAGGGTGATGGATGTGATTAGTTCTAGGCTGCACACAAGTTGAAAAACCCATAATCCTTTCCCAAAATGCAAGCTTTGAAAAATCAGGAAGGGCACTATCAATATCAACATTGCAGTGAGTATTAAAGCCGAGTATCATGCTAGGGTCCTTCCATTTCAAACGGTATTCTTCCCGGAAAAACCGAAAAGTAATACCTTCATCTACTACTCGTAGGGTGCATAAAAACTGAAGTGTAAGCAAGCGGGAACCCGGCTCATCTACACTAGCAAAATCTTTCCACCCTATAGCTTTGAATACTCGAGAAAATTCAGCATCCATACCTGTTTGTTGCAGCAGCTCCGTGTCAAATGCTCGCGTAGGAGCAAAGATACGGTTTTGAAGAAGTGCGTAGGCGTTCGTCTCGTGCTCGCCCACCAAGTCGAGGTCGGTGTCGGCGAGGAGATGATGCTCGTTGTTGCTCTCTTCTTCGGCTGCATGTGGTGGACTTGGCGGTGGTTCGCTCACGGGGCGCGCGCGCATGCTTCGGCGTGAAGAGCTTGGACTTGAGCTTGAGCTTAGGGACTTCTTCAACGATCCGTACAGCCGCTTCGCTCCCAACATGGCTGCAGCGAGGAGAGCAAGAACACAAGAACAAAAACTCCGAACGGGTTATGTTAGGGAAAATTGAATCGGCGAAACCGTCGGTTGTTCTTGTGAGCAAGAAAATCGCAACTCGAAAAAACAAACAAAAAACAAATCAAAACACAAACTGAAAGAACAGTGGGAGAGGAGTTTTTTTATGCAGAATTTTGAGGCAAGCACAAAGTGAGAGCAAAGGAGAACCTTGTGAGCAAGAGAGTGAAGTGAATGAGGAATGAAATGAGTGTGTGTGAGGGGGAGAACACTTCTGCCCGGCCACCCCAATTTATAGCACGAAATGTAGCCGTTTTGGAACGTTGGAGGGGGAATATGACCGTTGGGAAAAAGATGGGGGGCAGCAGTGGCTGCCATAGGTCGGCCGACCTGTCCTGGTGGGGTCGGCCGACCCCCTGCTGGGCCCACTTGTCCCCCCTCTTGACCCACAGCCTCCAACGGTCATATAGTTCATGACCTTGGATGCTATGTCCAGTGAATCCTCGAAAACGTTGCTCAGAAAGATTTCCAAATAGAATCATGCCTCAAAATTCAAATGGTTTTCGGAAAATTTTGAAACTAGAAGAGAAAAAATGTTGGAAAGTTTCCAATATGTGGAAAAAACTTATTGTAGTGGTACAGAGGCAATCCAAAACTTTGCACAAAAGAGTGGAAAAGTTTTGAAAAACCAAGTATTTTTGGAAAATTGATTTTTGTATGCACGGCGAGACGAAAGCGAATATGCTGGCGGAAAAATTCAAGTAAATCCTTTGAGGAAAAACAAGAATGCAAAGTGGTTCAGAAAAATGCAAATGGTGATTTTAAAAAAATGAAAAGAAATTCAAAAGGAATCAAAAGAAATGATAATGCCGGTTATCCTGTCGGTCTAGGGCTTCGCCGTTTTAAGTCTTGCGAGCAAGGACTTCTCCATGAGTTTCATTCTTGAGGTGCTGGCCCCGTCCTTGGAGAAGAGGATGAAGGTGGCTGCACCTTCTTTACTTGCCACACTTGTTTGATCTTGGGCTGTGTAGGTGGCTTTTGAGGGGCTGATTTCTTGATCCATAATCTTGGTCGTGGTGTTGCAGGCTTCTTGGGTTGGTACCATGACGGGTTCTCACGTTTGTCAAGTTGCTTCCAAAGAGCAATGAGACTATCCGTCTTTCTTGGGGTCACTTCAACTTCTTTGATGTTTGAGGGGTTTGGCCCATACTTGATCTTGATCATCGAGCATTGTTCTTTTCGGGGTTGGAACTCGAATTTCTCCTCCTTCTCATTGATGTAGAAACGGATTTCTCCGGCCCCAACATCAATTTGAGCCTTCGCGGTGCTAAGAAAGGGACGTCCCAAGATGAGGGGTGTCTCTTTATCAATGTCCATTTCCAGCACCACGAAGTCCACCGGAATGAAGTTACCACGGATTTTCACCGGAATGTCTTCGGCTATTCCCGCGGGGTAGCGGACTGATGAGTCCGTTAGTTGTAGCCTCATTGGTGTAGGAGTTAACTCCGTGTAGCTCAATCGATCGAAGACTTCTTTGGGCATAACGCTGACGCTTGCCCCAAGATCACATAAGGCGTGTTCGAATTGATGTGCCCCAATGGAGCATGATATGGTGGGGCAACCAGGGTCCTTCTTCTTTTCTGGAAGCCGATTGAGTATAGCCGCGCTACACTCTTCGGTGAGCTTGACCATCTCTGTCTTGGGCAGTGGTCGCTTGTTATTGAGGATGTCTTTGAGGTAACGTGCATATGTGGGCACTTGTACCATGTCCATCAAAGGCACGTTGACATGAATCTTTTGGATGACTTCCACAAAACGATCAAATTGTTCATCCTCCTTCGGCTTCTTATTTCTGTGTGGGAATGGCATGAAACTAGTGTCTTGGAATTCTAGTGCCTCTTTCCCAGTGGTTGCCTTTGGTTCATCATTCTTTTTCTGGATGATAGAAGGGTCTTCTTCTTCTTGTTCAACCCTGTCCTTGTTACCTGCATGGTTAGGATATGGCGGGTCCCGAGTGGATTTTCCTCCCCTCGTGGTAACCGCATAACATTTTCTAAGGAAGCCTCGGGTTGCCCCGGGATCTTCCCAGAATTAGAGGTAGGAACAAGAGCAGCAAGCTGCGCAAGTTGGGTTTCTATCATTTTGTTAAAACTCAGCTGATTTTTGAAAGCAGAAGAAAAACCTTCTAGCTGTGAATTTATATTTTCTAAAACTTTATCGTTGGCAGCAAGCTTTTTGTTGATTGATTCATTAATTTTAGCTGGCAAGAACCAAATCTTCAAAGAGGGCTGATT
>RWGY01000755.1:0-199178 GCA_007726485.1 Eragrostis curvula
AATGCATTGTATTACTGACACAGCGTACATAAAGTTGGTACAAACATTCAGAACCGACGCATCAAGGAATCACATGGCGAGACCCTGAATTGTGCAGAGGTACAGCAGACGAAATACCAATTATTCTGTGCGTAGGCTGCTTATCACGGTCCACGGACCGTGCTTGCAGTTTCATATTTCGCCGCAGAAGCTCAACAGTCAGCTCTCCAATTGGGTGGCAAGAATTGCAACAAGGTGGGGGGTTAAGGTCGAAATTTCTCATAGCTCTGCCCTTGACTCATCGTCCTTGGCGTCGTCTTTGTGAGTGGCCAGCGCCTTGATGATGGACTCGTATATTCCTATTCCTTTGAGGTACTCATCTTTGCTCAGGAAAACTGCAAGATAGAAAAATGTTGACTTAACAAAGTTGATCAAGGGTTCATTTTATACCGAGATTAGTGGCTTGATGTATTAACTAATTCAATTGAGATAGATGAGACAAACCTCATTATGATCGTGGAGTAATATTGGTGTTTTGCCATAGGAGAGAAACCTAATGCTGGAATTCCAATCTTCCTGAAGTGACGAGCATCAGTGGAAGCCTGGAAATACCTCCGGCTTAGCAAGTTTGCCACCGGCTCTCTTTACAGCTTCTTCGAACACTGACCACCATGGGTTTGAGCTGTCAACAGGTGTGAGGGCTGGCTTCCCAAAGTTGTCCAGACACAACCCTTCTGTTTAAACTGTTAAACAGAGGTCACAAAGATGTATGATTGAGGATTTCTGATTTTTTACGCAATGAAAGGTTATGCGGACGGAGAATGCAACAATATTATGAAAGTACAAGGTTGTTTAGGTCATCGAAATGCAACACATAATCCCTACCAACATGTGGCATTAAATAAACCAGAGCGACTTCAGACCAAGAAATTTTGATAACATTCAGAAATTACGTTAACCACATCTGTAAGACCCACTGTTACGAAATTACTACTTTCAAAAGAATACACCTCCAACTGAAGCACATAATTAACAAAATCAACAAAAAACCAACATAGCACACCTGCATATTAAATGAACGCAGAATTATGTAAAAGGATCCAACAGATAAATATCTCTCCCAATAATTTTGAATAACTGAAAGTGAAAAATTGAAAATGCAAACACATCAATAAACAGAATACAGCAAAAAAAAAAGAGAGAAAACACAGTGAATAGTGCTGCAGCATAGAGGATTGATGAGCTTCAGTATAAACAGAAAATCTGCAGGGATGTTTCAAACTTGTCAAATAATTCTAAAAAACATGTTGCCTTGATTATGTGTTGTTTAACAGTTCATATAGTAAAACTTACAAACACTACTTGAAACCAGAATTTCCAAAAGAGGAACCCAAAGTAACTACTCATATCAGACGGGCTGTCCCACACTCAGCCACTATAAGACAGAAAATTTTCTAGAACGTACAAGGAACAAAAATAAACAAATATCGATACAAAACTGAAACAAGATGCTAATATGTTTTTACACGGCATGAGACATCGAATCATCATACCTCAAAAGACAAGTTGCGTGAAGAAGGTGCCCATTCTTCAACAAGACGCCTCTCCAGTGCTTCAATATGAACATCTGGAGGCATTCGGATGTCAAGACCTACCTCTGCTTCAGATGGTTGGAGGTTCATGACAAAACCCTGAAAGAAGAGGTATTGTGATTAGTAAGAAATCTCATAGCTCAGAACATGTGTTCAACTGAGTGTATTTGAAAAATGAACCTATTCCAAATTCTGCAAAAGGAACAACAGCTAAGCTATAGAACACAAGGCGATGGAAACCCTAGGCGCCGCCGCCGCCGCTGCCCCCATCCGGCCATCCCCCACCCCCACCGCCGCGGTACGGCGGCGGCGGCCCCCCACCGCGAGCGGCGCCCCCTCCTCGCGCGGCACGACGGCGGTCTCCCCACCGCACGCGGCGCCCTTCCCTCCTCCAATCGACGAGACGCGGCTCCGTGCGGCGCAGATCGACGCCCCCGCCCTCCTCCCTCGCCGCCTCCCGCACGGCGTCCTCCGGCGACGACGCCGTCTCGGCCGAGCAGGAGCCGGCGCCGACGAGCCCGCCGTCCTCCGGCACGCCCGCGGCGCGACCTTCCTCGGCTCCTTCCTGGGCGGCTGGTTCATCGTCGTCGCACCACTACAAGTCGAGCTCGGTCCCAAACACACTCGCCCCTCACCCTTGGTCGCTGGGCACCGAACCTTCTTCCGATCGTCGCCTCTTCCGTCGCCGGGCAAGGAGCTGCCAGTGGCTGTCGTCAGCGACACCGTGTGATGCCAAGCTCGGGCATGATCTGGGGTCGGGCTCGGGACTCCCACCGGACAACGCGTTCAGGGAGGTCTCTTGCAGGTCGCCGACACCCAATCCAAGCGTCGCCATGTCTCGCCTCCTTCCGGTCGCTTCAGCCACCACCACGCCGCAATCCGCTCCTGCACCGCCAACCACCTCGGGGGAGGCTGCCCCCAAAACTGGTCGCTGAGGAAAACTCATCTTCTTCCTCGTGGTGGCTCCACTCCTCCCAAGATTCGGTTGCAAATCGCCATAGAATTGATTTCCCCTCTGATTATGGTTGAGGGAAATTGGTCGCTGTCGGTGCTCCCCACGGTCGACGACCACCACGGCCACCATCCCGGCGCCGCGTGGATTTGGCGCGAGGCGGCGCGGCTCGGGAACCGTCGATGGTTGGGGGGATCCGGTGGAGGCGGCTCCCTCTTCCTTGATGGATGTGGATACGATTTCTTCCCTCGGCAAGGGCTGCAGGATGACGACGATGAGGCGGTTGCAGGACGACGACGTCCCGAGCCCCTCCACCCCGCTTGGCTCTCCTCCTTGTCCACCCCGGCGGTTGTCTACTCACGCTGGGACCTCGAGGCCGCCGCCGTCGCGTCGTTGTTCCAGTGAGCCTCGGCCGTCCATCCCTTCTATGACCGAGCTCCACAGCAATTTGCTTCCTCTCCTGGTGCAGATCCTGCGAGGGAAGATTGCTTGCCAAGTTCTTGTGTCGCTCGAGCAATCCAATAAGCACAAGGCTGAGGTGTCATCCCTGATGTTCCTATTACCTGTAGTTTTGCTTGAACTCACTCTGGTTGCGTGAGAAATCTTGTGGTTGTGGTCACCATCGTCTGGACGTGGAATACGTGGACGTAGTCGTTTGGCTGTGGTTGCCACGCCGTCGTTTGAAGGCGGAACATGTGGTCATGGTCATGGTCACCACCGTCTCCATTGCCGCCGCCTGGACGCGGAACATGTGGTCGTGGTCGCTTGGCTGTGGTCGCCAACGTTGCCGTCTGGATGCAGAACATTGGGTTGTGGTCGCTTGTTATTGGTCGCGGTCGCTTGGTCATGGTCACCGCCGCACTCGCTCTGCCCGCGGCCCTCCATACCACACGGCAGGCCCGACGAGGCGGAGGTGGTGGAGGATCTTTTTCCAATATCCTCTGCTGCAGGTCGTCGCCTTCCCTCCCCGTGGCATGCCCATACTATCCAGATGTCGTCGATGCGCAAGCAGGTTCCCTTGCAGGGTCGTCGATGCTGCACCCACGCGAGCGCTCGTGTCTTCAACCGGTCGTGTTCGATCTACTGTCTCCGGGGCCGGATCTAGCATGCTTTGCCTGGATCCGGTGGCATCGACGTTGGGGGCGGCATGTCCACGCCAGGCTGTTTGGCTTCGTCGTCCCTGACCAAGCCCCTCTCTCGCCGCTGTCCTTTCCTCCCCCTTTCCTCGCTGTCGTCGGGGTGGAGCGTTGGTTCTCATGGTCATGGTCGTCGCCGCCTGGATGAGGAATCTCGTGGTCGTCGTTGCCAGGTTACGGTCTTGGTCGCTTTGTCGTGGTTGTGGTCGTCGCCCCTTGGTCGTGGTCGCCTGGTTGTGGTTGTGGTTGTCGTCCTCTGGTCGTGGTTGTGGTCATGGTCGCTTGGTCGGGGTTGTGGTCGTCATCCCCTAGTCGTGGTCGTGGTCGCTTAGTCAAGGTTGTCGTCATTGTCCCTTGGTCGTGGTTGTGGTCGTCGTCTCCTGTTCGTGATTGTGGTCGCCTGATGTTGGTCGTCGCCGTTGCCGAAATCTCCCGGCCCTACCTCCCCTCCCCTCTTCCTTCTTCGTCGTGATGCCCCGAGCACCTCTCAGCCAGCCAAATCGGCGTTCTTAGCCTGATTGTCGATCAGATTCAAGCGAGGGCAGCTGGAGGCTTTGGTCATGGCCTCAGCTCTGTTGTTTGGTGTGCCAGTGGTGCTGAGATCCTCACAGCACTGATCCTACCATGGTCGCCAAATACGATGCCTTGCATTCGATCTCAGGGACTTGGGCAGGGTATACGGACGGGGCAGCGAAGGGGCTATGGAAGCAGAGCGCGAACCGCGTATGCAAGGTGACCAACGAAGGGGTTTGCCCTGTCGCCGTCGTCGGCTGCCTCCCCGACCGCCTCTCCTCTATATGTGGTGGATTATCTCGTGAGGAAGACGGAGGATTCCCCTACCTTTGTTCTAAGTAACAAGCGGTGGGGGTGATCAACGGGTCTCCGTTGAGGATTCTTTCCACCCGAATCCGTGACTTATAAGGAACGTGGTCTGAGTTTTCACCTTTTGGAATCCACCATGTTATTCTAAGTAACTCGCTCTGGTTGCGCGAGAAATCTTGTGGTCGTGGTCATCGCTTGGATGCGGAACACAAGGTTGCGGTCGTGGTCATCTGGACGTGGAACACATGGTCGTGGTCGCCACCGTCGTCGTCTGGACGTTGAACACATGGTCGTTGTTGTGGTCGTGGTCGCTGCCGTCTGGGCGCGAAATACATGATCGCATTCGCTTTGTCATGTTGCTACCGCTGCAGTATGAACACGGAACACGTGGTCGTGGTCGCCGCCATTCGGGTTGCGGTCGCTTGGTCGTGGTCGCCACCGTCGTCGTCTGGACGTTGAACACATGGTCGTTGTTGTGGTCGTGGTCGCCGCCGTCTGGGCGCGAAATACGTGATCGCAGTCGCCTTGTCATGTTTGCTACCGCTGCAGTATGGACACGGAACACGTGGTCGTGGTCGCCGCCATTCGGGTTGCGGTCGCTTGGTCGTGGTCGTGGTCGCGGTCGTCTGGTCGTAGAACTTATGGTAGCTATCGTTTGGTTGTGGGTGCCGTCAGGCGGAACTCGTGGTCGTCGTCGTTGTCGCTTGGTTGTGGTCGCCGTCGCATGGTTGTGGTCGCTACTGCTTGGTTATGGTCGTCGTAGTAGCTATCGTTTGGTCGTGGTCGCCACCGCCTAGACACTGTGCTAGCGATGGACTCCTGCAATCGTTGTTCTAAGTAACGAGCGGTGGGGGTGATCAAGGGGTCTCCGTTGAGGATTCTTCCCACCCGAAGCCGTGACTTACAAAGAACCTGGTTCGGATTTCGAACCTGTTTCACTTATCCTGTCGCTTTTGTCGATTAGTGGCTTAGGTCGCGTAAAAGAGTACTCAAGCCGTGACGTCTCTCGTTTGATATTCGTCTAAACTTGGTCGTTTGGAGGCTTTGGAAGGAATGGAATAACAGGGTCGTCGAATTTCAAGCGCTCCAACCAGTCGCATTGTCGCAAGGTATCATCGACGAGTCTCACTTTTGGGCAGCTGTGGGGTTCTCCAAGCTGCGGAAGCTACTTCTCCCTAGGCAAACTTATTAGTGGATCAGTTCTCTATTTGGAAGCTGTTCCAGTTTTCATTTTGTTTTCGGATTATCAGGGTCTAGTTTGTCCTGCTTCGTCCAGAGTTCGATTCGTTGCTCATCTTGGTCGCGTGGAGACTTTGGAAAGAAAGGAACAATAGGATCTTCGGATTTTGGACGCTCCAATTGGTAGCCTTGTTGCAAGAGATCATTGATGAGGCCCATTTGTGGACGGCTACCGGGTTCTCTAAGTTGCGGAAGCTACTCCTCATTCGGCGGGCGTAGCATTTAGTTTATGTTGCTTTGTTTTGGGAGCTTGTTCCTACTTCCTTTTCGGTTGTTTTTATTTACGATTGTTAGGGCGTTTGCTCTTGTATTGTACTTGTAACTTAACTATGCTTCGTGGTCGGATTTTGCCAAGTACCTTAGGGAACTAGGCCCTGGCCACGTTGCGAGCTTTTCTCCTCTTCTTAATGAAATACGTGCTCCGCACGTTCTCTAAAAAAAAATTCTGCAAATGGTCTGCATAAATGGCTAATAACTGGTACAGATCCAAGGATGAAAATTGACAAGTACATATATTGACATGTACATTAGATGCTAGACAAGCATGACTGTCAACTCGATAGTGTTTTACGAAGAAAAAGAAAATTCCACGAATTAACTGATTATTCTAGTGCTTCAAGAAGTACAAAACTGTATCAGATTCTTAGATGTGTTGTTTAAAATTCGATGTTTAGTGGATTAAAAAAAATATCGGTGAACTGCCCCTACTGATGAAAATTAGAAATGAAGAAAAACTAGCCAAGATGATTGAATTATGACGTTGATTCCAGATAAAAGTAATAGATGGCCCATGATACACCATTATGAGTGGGTGTAAATTTACCTATTGGTTATCTGATCTACAGCTGAAACTGAACTCACAGTCCAGATTTTGTTCGTATTAAAGCTAAACAAAATCAATGTGAACAAAAAGTATTAGTTGGATTCTTTCACAAATCAAAGACCAATGGACCCTGCCAGATTCAATAATGTCATAGGATAAAGAGGAACAAGACCATCACATTAGCAATCCCATAAGAGATCAGGCAATCAAACCATAAATATATTTTAATGGCATCCAGGAAACGATTAGGCTATGAAACAGCAACTTGTACATAAGTAATAGAAAAATAAAATTAACTAACCGTAGGAGTCTGTGTGCCAGCCTTCAAGTATGCAAAATTCACTGACACAACCTCTCCTTCAGCTTTCTCTCCAGACTTTACTAAATCAAACTGTGATGTTCTGAAAATACGAATAGCCTCCACACTCTTCATTAAATTCTCCATTGCACTACCATCATACAACTTCGCACCATGTCCTGGTGCACCCTTAGCTTTTATGGTAAGCCACCAACCACTACGCTCAGCATAGAAAACTCTGTACTCCTCCCCAGGAGATGCAAGCCCCTCATCAAGAACCAATCCCACATTCAAGTCTTTGAACTCCTTTGATTCTACAAATGCCCCAACACCTGCATGCCCACCAATCTCCTCATCAGGAACGAATGTTATATAGATGTTTCGATCTGGGATAAAGCCTGCAGCCTGGAGACGGCGGATGGCTTCAAGATATTGCATCCCCACGCACTTCATGTCCTATACGAGACACAAGGAAGTCCACCGCTATATCAGATCAGTCGCTGTTTACACAGGTTTAGAACTTTTTACTGTTTCGAAGAAAGCATGATTTAAAAATATCACCTGAAAGGATCTGTGAATATTAAGAGATATAACAATCAACTAAGTGTAACAAAATACAAAACAAGAAAGAGAAACGTAATAACTTACCCCTCCACTTTGAAGATACTTGTCGTTTTGAACAAGGTCGGTCAAAATTTTAAAACGTCATCTATATTAATAATTTTTGAAATATTCCATTTGAAAATATAAAGATCATATGCATAGATTTTTCGTGTTAAATAATTTCTTGATCATAGAATCTTATAGAAATCAGTGGTCAAAGTTACATGAGACTGTGATATTGTCTAAAACAAGAGTTTTTTTGCTAACCGGAGGGAGTAGCATTTAATGAGGGGAAAAGGAAATGCTTTGGGTAGAAATGTATATACAATCACGTGTAGTGGATTTTTCAGACTTTTGAGACATTCTTTGTGAATTAAGTCGGCAATCGAGTTACCCTCAACCCATCATGGCTCGGCCCGGAGTGAGATGGTGCAGCTTGTAAGGCATTTTTTTCACTCTTATTACAAGCATACGGAGCTCTCCTGCGTATTCAAGAAAGAAAGAAAAAAAAAAAAGCCTGCAATCGAGCAACTTTGTAAAGTGGATACTAAAAACTGTACAGAACTGCTCTCTAGTATTCTCAGTAATTAAAAGAAGATTACAGTACCAAAAGCATCCATAATAAGCAGTTATAATTACAAAAGTATACATCAATAAGCAAATCCTCCTCTAAAGATCGTCTCTAAACACAAGAAAGATGCTGCTCATCCAAATATAATGGACTACAAAAACAAAAAAAAAGTAAAAGGTTAAGCTTTACGAAGTGATTCAGCAAGAAAGTCAAGTCACCTGGGAGCCGCGCGCGTAGATGCGACCTGATGCCTCCTCAAGGGCCGCGGAGAAGGGCGGGTGCTCCCACTTATGCGGCTCCGACGGCACGACGTCAGTGTGGGAGTTGAGGAGTATCGATGGAAGCGACGGACGCCGCCCGGACCACTTCAGCAGCAGCAGGGGCTTCCCGGCGACGAACTCCAGCGTCCGTGCCTCCAGGCCGGCCGCGGCGGCCTGGTCCCGGAGGAAGTCCACTGCCGCGGCGTAGTTCGGCGCCGGCTGCGCCGTGTCGATGCGGAGGTACTCCTGGAACCGGGAGATCGCCTCCGCGTCTGACAACGGCGAGGCAGCCGCAGCGGCGGAGGCGAGGAGGACGACGGAGAGAAGCATCCAGGCGGCTAACGCCATGGGAGCGGGAGGTGTCCGTGGGAAAAGTTCAGGTGTTAGTGATACGGTGTTACCAACTAAAATGACTCAAATATGTATTAAAAAATTGCAATCAAAATATGTATAGATAGAGCACGTTATCCTCTTTCAACATATAAAAATTGAAATGTAACATAAAGTTTACAAAATGTAACAACAAAAGAAAACCGCCTATAAATAGTGGGTTGCGATGCCGATTGTTTATCTGGAACTCGCAACCTATGATTTTTAACCGGTTGTTTTTCTTTTTTGTTGCCTTTTTTTGCATAAATTTCAGATGTATCTAAAATTTTATATGATGATATATGGTTGCATGCTCTGTCGATGTGATAATAATTAGTAACATGTGATACGTATTTGTATGAGGGCTCGTTTGGATTGGAGGAAAAAAATTTCTTTCCTGTGTTTTTCTTATGAAATTAAATTGTTTTCTGTGAAATTCTTATGCGATTTCTGTGAAATTCCTGCGTTTCAAAGGAGGCTTGAGTTGTATTGCATGGAAGATAGGTTTCGAGTGTTGAAATTTCATTGTCGCCTCCACGGGAAGCCACCCCTCATCAAAGGGATGAGCAGCCAAGTACTCCTTCTATTTTAAAATATAGACATTTGTTGATTTTCAGTTTTGATCATTCGTCCTATTCAAACATTTGTTAAAATATTCTTTTTTTTTATTATGACTTGTTTTATGAATTGAAACGGAGGCAGAACTCCTCATGCACACGGTGAGTCCCAGTGGGCACGCATCTTGAAATGTATCGAATGATTGAGGGAGGGTGCCTTCCTCAGCCAGTGCTATTTAGGATTAAAGTTTAGTCCAAAATTTTTGCTATTTAAAGGTATTAAATAAAATGTAATTACAAAACTTTTTGCAGGAACCTGGGCTATTTTACGAGACGAATCTAATGAGGGTAATTACGTTATGATTAAACGATGATTACTGTAGCACCACTGTAGTAAAACATAGCTTAATTAGGCTTGTTAGATTCGTCTCGTAAATTAACACTCATCTGTAAAAAGATTTTGTAATTAAACTTTATTTATTACCTTTAAATAGCAAGATTCTCTGGACTAAACTTTAGAACTAAAGGAAACGAACAGGGTTATATTTCCCGTTTGATGGTGGTGAGTCTGCTGACGTCGGGACTAGCTGGGTAATCGCAGAGAAGTGACGTGGCAGACTTGCATTCTTCCTTTCTAAAAAAATTGTCGAGATTCATTTTTTTTGTCTTGTCTATTACTCCTACAAGAGTGCTTAGTACTCCTTCCGTTCAGAAATAGATGTCACTGTTGATTTTTAGACATCACGTTTAATTATTCGTCTTATTCAAATTTTTTACATAAATTTTATTTATTTTTTTACAACTTGGTTTATCATTAGATATATTTTAATCATAACATATTTATTTTTATATTTGAGTAAATTTTTTGAATAAGACGAATGGTCAAATGTGATATCTGAAAGTCAACAGTGACATCTATTTCTGAACGGATGGAGTAGGTTATAAGAACTTGTTACTACTGCCTGTAGACTCTGTACGACCTCCACTCAAGGTTTCCGTTTAATGGAGATTTTATAAAGGGGCCGAAGCGGGAGCCAAAATGACGGTGATGCCACTCCGCTATACACTGCAGAACCAATTTATCTGGTGATTTCAGCTAGTTACCAGTAAGAAAAAATATTCATCATCAGTGTCATGGCACCACCCTAGCACTGCGGCCATGCACTAGTATTTAGCTACTACAATTTCCATCTAAATTTCAGTGCGCAAACCATTATGTGCCAGCGTCACTATAAGTTACCCACAAATTATGCTTTAAGATATGGATTAGCAATTTTGTGCATAAGCTACAACCAAAACTTAAGATATGGATTTGCACAAAACCTGTACATCAGCGACTCTTAAGCCACCACATGCAACGGATCAAAGGCACATAGCAAAATGCATTGCATTACTGACACTGAGTACATAAGGTTAGTACGAACATTCAGGACCGACGCATCAAGTAATCAAAGGGCGAGACCCTGAATTGAGCAGAGGAACTGCAGACGAAATACCAATTATTCTGTGCATAAGCGAGCTTATTGAAAATGTACACAAATCGTGCATGCAGATTCATATTTCGCCGCAGGAGCCTAACAATGATTTCAGTTCTCCAATTGGGCATCAAGAATTGCAACAAGGTGGGGTTAAGGTCGAGGTTTCTCACAGCTCTGCCCTTGACTCATCGTCCTTAGCGTCGTCTTTGTGAGTGGCCAGCGCCTTGATGATGGACTCGTATATTCCTATTCCTTTGAGGTACTCATCTTTCCTCAGAAACTACAACATAGAAAAATATTGACTTAATAAAGTTGATCAAGAGGACATATAACCGATCGTAAGTAGCTTAACGCATTAACTAATCAAACTGAGATAGATGAGACAAACCTCATTATGATCGTGGAGTAATATCGGTGTGTTTGCCATAGGAGAGAAACCTAGTGCTGGTATGCCAATCTTCCTGAAATAGCGAGCGTCAGTGGAAGCCGGAAATACCTCCGGCTTAGCAAGTTTGCCACCAGCTCTTTTCACAGATTCTTCAAACACTGGCCACCATGGGTTTGAGCTGTCGATAGGTGTGCGGGCTGGCTTCCCAAAGTTGTCTAGGACACAGCCCTTCTGTTTAAACTGTAAAACAGATGCCAGGAAAAATATGATTGAGGATTTCTAATCTTATTTTGTGGAGAATGCAACAATACTTGTGGAAATGAAGGTGCATGTTGTTTCGGTCGGCAAAATGCAACAAAAATATGATTGAGGATTTCTAATCTTGTTTTGTGGAGAATGCAACAATACTTGTGGAAATGAAGGTGCATGTTGTTTCGGCCGGCAAAATGCAACACATAACCCCGAACAAAATGTGGCATTAAATAAACCAGAGCGATATCAGACCAAGAAATTTTGATAAGATTCAGAAATTAGTACGCCAATCACTTATCCATAAGTTCCAATTGCTAAGAACTAAGACTTTTAAAAGAATAAACCTCCAACTGGAGGACATAATTAAAAAGATTGACAAAAACCTACATAGACACCTAGATAAATATCTTTATGTATTAAATAATAAGCAGAATTATGTAAAAGGACCCAACCGATAAAAATCTCTGCGTATTATTTTTGAAAATCTGAAAGTGACAAATAGAAAAATGCAAACACATCATCTAGTGAATAAATGCTGCAGCATAGACGTTTGATGAGCTTCAATATGAACAGAAAAGCTGCAGAGATGTTACAAACTTGTCCTCAATCATTCTAAAAGACATGTTGCCTTAATTATGTGTTTGCAGAACTTAAAAACGCAGAACTTCCAAAAGAGTAATCCAAAGTAACTACTTAGATTGGATGGACCATCCCACACTACGAGAGAGAAAAATTTCTAGAACGTACAAGGAACAAAAAATAAGCAAATATCATAGAAATCTGAAACAGATATGTTAATATGTTTTTACACAGCATGAGACATCGAATCATCATGAACATCGTACCTCAAAAGACAAGTTGCGTGAAGAAGGTGCCCATTCTTCAACAAGACGCCTCTCCAGTGCTTCAATATGAACATCTGGAGGCATTCGGATGTCAAGGCCTACCTCTGCTTCAGATGGTTGGAGGTTCATGACAAAACCCTGAAAAGGGGTATGTTGATTAGTGAGAAATCTCATAGAAGAGGTAAGTCGACTGAGTATATCTGAATGATGAACCTTTTCCCAAAATTCTGCAGATTGTCTACATAAATGGCTAATAACTGTATAGATCTAAGGATGAAAATTGGCAAGTACATATATTGACATATACATTAGAATTTAGATGCTAGATAAGCATGACTGTCAAGTCAATAGTGTTTTGCGAAGCAAAAGAAAACTCCACGAATTAACTGATTATTCTACTGCTCCAAGAAAGGACAGTAAGAAATTGTATCAGGTTCTAGATATGTGTTGTTTCAAATTCAATCTTTAGTAGATTAAAAAAAATATTGGTGAACTGCCCCTACTGAAGAAAATTAGAAATGAAGAAAAACAAGCCAAAATAGTTTAATTATGGCGTTGATTCCAGATAAAAGTACTAGATGGGTCCAAGATACACAATTGTGAGTGGGTGTAACTTTATTAAATGGTTATCTGGTGTACAGCTGAAACTGAACTCAGTCCAGATTTTGTTCATATTAAAGCTAAACAAAATCAACGTGAAAAAAAGTTATTAGAAGGAAACAAGAATCCCGGTCGAAAAAATGGATCTAGTAAATTGTAATAAACACCAAATCAGAGACCAATGAACCCTGCCAGTTTCAATAACATCATAGGATAAACAGGAACAAGACCATCACATTAGTAATCCCATGCAGGATCAGGCAATCAAACTATAAATGTATTTTAATGACATCCAGGCAACGATCAGGCTTTGATTATTAAAAGACAAACTGCAACTTAGCACATCAGTAACAGAAAATTTAACTGAACTAACCGTTGGAGTCTGTGTGCCAGCCTTCAGATATGCAAAATTCACCGACACAACATCTCCTTCAGCCTTCTCTCCAGACTTTACTAAATCAAATTGTGATGTTCTGAACATACGAATAGCCTCCACACTCTTCATCAAATTCTCCATTGCACTACCATCATACAACTTTGCACCATGCCCTGGTGCACCCTTAGCTTTTATGGTAAGCCACCAAGGGCTACGCTCAGCGTAGAAAACCCTGTACTCCTCCCCAGGAGATGGAAGCCCCTCATCAAGAACTAACCCCACATTTAAGTCTTTGAACTCCTTTGATTCAACAAATGCCTCAACACCCTCATGCCCACCAATCTCCTCGTCAGGAACAAATGTTATATAGATGTTTCGATCTGGGGTAAAGCCTGCAGTACGGAGACGGCGGATGGCTTCAAGATATTGCATCCCCACGCACTTCATGTCCTATATGAGACACAAGGAAGTCCAAATTCTATCAGATGAGTCACTTTTTTTACACAACTTACAAACTTTTGACTGTTTCCAACAAAGCATGATTTAAAAAAAAATCACCTGAAAGGATCTGAGAATAATAAGAGATAAAACAATCAAATCTGCGTAGCGAAATACAAGAGAATAAGAGAAACCTAAATACTCACCCCCTTTACTTTGCAAATACTTGTCATTGTGAACAAGGTTACAGTCAAACTTTTAAAACTCCGACTATATTAATAACTTTTGAAATATTCTGCTCGAAAATATAAAGATCATATGCATAGATTTGTCATGAAAATTACTTTCTTGTATCATATAAGTTTTTGGTTTACTTAAGCATATTTCAATAGAAATCAATGGTCAAAGTTGCATTTGGAGACTCTGACGTTGTTAAAACCAACAATAGGGAGTCACATTTAATAAGGGGAAAAGGAAATGTTTTGGGTACAAATTTACATACAAAACATGTAGTGGCTTTTTTCAGATGTTGCAGGCCAAGATCATATGCTTTGGTAGAATTAAGTCTGCAATTGATCAGTAAAGTAGATACTGAGACTTGTAACGAACTACTGCTCTCTAGTGTTCTCAACAATTAACAAAGGTTGCAGTATAAAACATCCATAAGTTAATCTACTGACAAGTAAATATCAATAAGAAATTCCACCTCTAAAGATCGCCTCTAAACAGACTACAGGAAAGATGCTGCTCATAAATGTCAGCGAGAAAGTCAAGTCACCTGGGAGCCGCGCGCGTAGATGCGACCGGATGCCTCGTCAAGGGCGGCGGAGAAGGGCGGGTGCTCCCACTTGTGCGGCTCCGACGGCACGACGTCGGTGTGGGAGTTGAGGAGTATCGACGGGAGCGACGGCCGCCGCCCGGGCCACTTCAGCAGCAGCAGGGGCTTCCCGGCGAAGAGCTCCAGCGTCCGCGCCTCGAGGCCGGCAGCGGCGGCCTGGCCCAGGAGGAAGTCCACGGCTGCGGCATAGTTCGGCGCCGGCTGCGCCGTGTCGATGCGGAGGTACTCCTGGAACCGGGAGATCGCCTCCGTGTCCACCGACGGCGAGACGGCCGCGGCGGCGGAGGCGAGGAGGGCGACGAAGAGGAGCATCCAGACGGGTACAGCCATGGGAGCGGGAGGTGTCTTTCCCATGGTGGGGATAGGAGTTGTGAACTGTGTGATGCACGGGGAGTTCGGTGGTGGACCGGTGATGACGGCCGCGGGACTAGCAGCCTAATCGAGAAGTGACGTGGCACAGTTGTATTCTTCCCTTTTTCTAGAATAGAGATGCTTGTTCTACTCTCTTTTTTAGGGTGCGTTCGGCTTTTTAAAACTTAAAATTTAGAGAGGTCTAAATAAAAAAAAATTGTCTTAAATAAAGTTTAATTACAAAACTAACTGCAGAACCCCTTCCAAATCGCGAGACGAATTTAATGAGGATAGTTAAGGCATGATCAGACGATATTTACTGTAGCATCAATGTAGCAAAATATAGATTAATTAGGCTCATTAGATTCGTCTCGTAAAGATGTACCCATCTGTAAAAAAGTTTTGTCATTACACTTTATTTAATACTATTAAATAATAAGATTCTCTTTAGAGCTAAACTTTAGAGGGGTCTAAATTGTGACACCGAACGCGCCCTTAATAGTCTAGGCATCAACAAGAGTTGTTTATCGGGTAGTTTTTTTCATTAGACGACAGTGTTTAGAATTTGATTGCTTTTGTCACCCCAAAACACTTAGAAGAGAGCATCACCGAAAAATGTGACCAACATTGTCATGTTCATATATTCTATTAATAAATAGAAATAGAAAACTAACTAACACAAAAAATGTGCCCGTCGAAAAAGATGACGAGAGGTTAGGGTTTTTGCCAGAGGAAGAGTGTTATTCTATCCGTAGACACACATAAATAGCTTTGCCCTAACTCAGTGGATTTTGCAAAGTTTCAAGTCAATTCAAACACAATTTCAGAAAATTTGAAGTCAATTTATAAAAACCAACTTGATATAATCTTCTTCTCGGACAACATCACAGCTCTAATGACGAAGCCTTCCAACGGCTTTTCGATAACAGCGGTGATCTCTGTCTAGTCGTGACTTGGTCTAGCCTTCCAACGACTTATCTACAAATGCATTCCCGAACGGTAGTCAACAGAGATGTGGATGGAAGATGCCAGCGGGGAATACCTTGATATTAACGACGGATCTAGGGGTTCTTGGCAGGGACCAATGCCCCACCCCCCCCCCCCCCACCCCAACCTCCACCCACTAGAAAAAAAAAGGAAAAATAAAAATGGTGACTACTTTCAGTCACTCAAAAAGCTTGTACAATATAATTGCTCCATCTCGGTTGTACGATATACCGTGCCCGTGTATAACGTGTGAGTTTGATAGCTTTCGCTTGATCTTTGTAGTATTTTTAGGTTTGCCTGCACTCTTTGAATAATATTGACGTTTTCATTTCTAGCTCTTTTTTTTTTGTCTAAAACGACAAGAATTTCATACGGAGGGAGTACACTCTTGGAACACGTTGATCCTACTTACGCCCATGTAAGGCTCCCTTCCATTGTTTACCATGCACCAGCCGATTCTCCAACTCAACTTGAAGGCCAAAAACATGTATGTGTGTACATCGATCGCAGTCGAGCCGGTTGAGAGCGCACACGGCGTCAGCGAGTGCGGCCGCGCGCCCCCTGCCGTTTTGTCGCGTTTTCCCAACCATCTCCCGGCCTCGCCGCCTCTCGCGGCCGCAGAGGCTGCGCTCCCCCAAGCGCGCCACCGGCAACGCGACACACGAAACCACATGCGAGACGACAACTGTCCGCCGCGTCACGGCTGCGCGCCCGACGGCCGCAAGCGAAACGGTTGGGTTGGGTCAGCGATAGCCAGCCGCAGCAGCCACCCGAGCCGAAACGGAAGGACCCCTGAGAACGCGGCGGCGTGGCGCGCGCCGAGCGGGATGGAAAACTCACCACCGCTTGGAGACGCGGCTTCAGCGGCAGCAGCCGCCACGGACCACGGTGTGGCGCAGGCGCTAGAGCGGTGCGCGGCGTGCATGGGAGGGGGATCATTGGCGGCCTGGCAGCGCGACCAGCCTTTACGGGGCATAATTAAACAAACTGCGAGACTGATGATTCAGTTCACTGACTTGTGTGTTTGGCGGTGCGTGCCTTGCCTTCGTCCCGCCGAAGGGCCGCCCTTGGACAAGGCCTGCAGCTAGGTGTACACGCCAGGTTTTTTGCAGGAAGTAATGGTGTAGGCTCCACTGACCTGCAACTTGAAGTTAAGAATTTTTTTTCCTTCACACTTGTATTGTGTAGGAAGTGATCTGGAATTAAGGAACCTGTTTACAGGTAAATTAGCCTTCGTAGGTTTAGATGATTTTGCCATGCACACATTATAATTGATGCCCTTATAGCTCCAACGATATATATTTGTTTTTCGAATGAAATGTGTCACCACACCGGCATTGTCACTCAATAAAATTTTCAATTTATAAACCTTGAAGAGCTATGCATGGTAAGTGATTTGAATTACGCAGTTGCTTATTTGGTAAGCGTTGTTGTCCTCACCACGAGATCTTGTTACTTTCATGATGTGTCAATGGTACAACGAGCCTTGAATGCATTGACGTCAGACACCGAGCTTGTTTCAATGTGGTTGAAACTTCAGCTGTGTTGAGTTAACGACAAAAAGGACGCGGTTTCAATGAATGCGCAACTCATGCACGGTTATTCTAGGGGCTAGGAAAAATGTGATGAGTAGCCAATAGTTTTACAATCATGTGCTCCGCCAAGGTCGTCACGAAATGCATACAAATGTGGGTCAGCACTTGTTTTACGAGCATAAGAGAATTCAAATTATGGTTGACATTTCATACGTTGCATTACTCTACTTGAAGTTTAATGT
This sequence comes from Eragrostis curvula, assembly GCA_007726485.1. Classification (NCBI taxonomy): domain Eukaryota; kingdom Viridiplantae; phylum Streptophyta; class Magnoliopsida; order Poales; family Poaceae; genus Eragrostis; species Eragrostis curvula. Next base: position 17,532 of record RWGY01000755.1, read on the forward strand.
GCTGCTTCACGTCTAGCTTATGTTTTGGTAGTTATTTCAAAATTGTTATGCTTAATTATATCATAATAATTATTTGCTATGAGCAACTTGGAAACATCTCATATTTTAGGGCGTGAAATAAACCACTCTCTGTATTGTTTTAGAACAAATTGATTGATTTTATTGAGCTCCTAATTTTTACACAACGATTGCATTCGTTATGACATGATCGCGTTTATCAAACATATGTTTCTGTATGGTTTGCGCATCCTCATTATGTACCGGCACGAACCGTCATTCATCTAATACCACTTGCACATCTTCCCTTCATTTGTCAACTGGCATACGACTTGTTTTGGTCACACACATGACCGTGTTCATCAACTTTCGTTTACGCGCTTGACTCATATCGTCTTCCGTTACAAGATGACACATAGACGACACATAGAGGTCATGGTTCATCCCGCACACCTCTTACTCACAGTCCACACCAAACTCAAGATATTCAACATAGTACGTACTCCCAATCAAAAAGAAAAATGATATTCAACACAGTCAGAGGCCCCACCGGGCAGTGACACGGTTTGCGAAGCACTTGCACGGAAGTGCTGGTGCGGCAAGCGTTTGTCACGGCCCCGAGCCCTTCAAAAATATTGCGACGCAGAGAGAATCCCAATGCGTCGTCGGCCCGCTCTATCTCCTCCACCCCGCCGTGCCCCCCTCGTCCTCCTGCCTTTTAAACTTGCCATTTTTCTCTCTCCTTTGATTCGAAACAAATCCCTGTCTGTCGCGCACATAAACAACGGGGAGTCGTCGTCTCCCCTGTCCCTCCCACCCCTCCCTCCTCCCACCCCCAACCATACCATAAACCCAAGCAAAACCCCTCACTCATGGCTTCGTCGGCAGGCGGCCGGGCGGCGGAGCGGAACAGCCGCGAGCTGCGGATGTCCATCGAGGAGGTGGCCAAGAAGATGTCCCTGTGGCACACCGCCACGTTCCGGCCCATCCTCACCCACGACGACCTGGAGCCCATCCTCGCCGCGGCCGGCTTCGTCCCGCTCCCGCCGGGGGACCCCGCCGCGGCGTGGCGGGAGTACGTGTTCCTCGGCGGCGGCGACGGCGGCAATGCCGCGGCCGCGCCGCGGTGGCTGGGCCCGCGCCCGCGCCTGCCGTACCCGCGCGTCGACGGGCTCCACCTCAAGACGTACGAGGCCTTCCTCGGCGCCGTCGAGGCCTACCTCGGCGCCCACCGCCTCTCCAACCTCTTCCACGTCAGGTGCCTCCCTCCGCTCGTCGCGCCACCGCCTCTGTTCCGTTATTTTTTCTCTCCTTTTTTTTTGTTCGCTTCTTGTTCGGATAGGCTCAGGTTTGTTGCGGACGTTTAGCCTCTAGCTGTTGCACGCTTGCTTTGCACCGTTTACGCATCCGCGTCGCTGTCGTCGTCGCGGCTCCGCTCTTTGTCATTTCGTCGCTGCGCTCGAACATGACCTGCTGCAGGGAACATACATCCCCTTGCGTGCGTTTGTTTGGCTTGATCGGATTTGACCGGATTTTTTCCGGATTTGGCCGTGTTCGTAGCTTTGGGCGGCAGGGGATTTGATCGGATTTTTGCCGGCAGCGTCCGTTACCAACGCCTGCTGAATTCCTGCGTTCTGAATTCAGCCGTCTTGCGACGTTGATGACGCGCCTGATTGGGCGAAGAAATTGCCAGTGTTTGCATTTGTTTTGTATTTTGAATTGATTGATAAGGATACATTTCAGAGATTAGGTAGGCGCTAATCAAGTTTGGTTTTGGCTCCGACGCTTTTGGTTAGCTTCTTGGTCGGCGCGTTTGCAGAATTGACTCGCACAGAATGGGGGGATTTCTTTTTCCCTGAAAACAGGGTTCAGTTCTTGGCCGTTCTGTGATTAGGATCGTGATCGATTCAGTTTGGTTTGTCACATCAAACTTGCTGCCTCTTCCTTTGGTATCATCGAGGGTCGATACTGCATGAACACTGGATGTTACCGTCGTTGTCTTTCGTGCTCGATTGAAATGGTCTAATGTGAACTGGTCTATTGTTTGTTCTTTCCCGTTTCTACATGCCCAAAATCGTGTTTTAAGTTTTAACTACATTCCTTTTTGCTTTCATTTACGATTGGTTGATTGATAAGGATTGCAATATGAAATTTCATCAATAAAACCATGTATTTTATTCCAAAAATGAATGGAGGTGGTGTAAGTTTTCATGTACTGTACAGTGAGGCGAAGTCTCGGAAATTTCAATTACGAGTAGCCTTTGACTGGAGGTTTCCCTTCGAATTCTTGAGTGGGCCTGATGACAGGCCAATACAACACAGGCCCTTGAGAAAGAGGCCCATCACTCTGCGCGAATGAAATGCGCCTGATATCCCAATCAGCTTCTAAGAATCTGAATTTTAGACGTAGGGGGTGTTCGTTTAATAAGGGTCTAAAATTTAAAGGGGTTTAAAAAAAAATCTTATCATTTAAGAGTATTAAATAAAGTTTAATTACAAAACTAACTGCAGAACCCCTGGTCTAATTCGCAAGACGAATCTAATGAGGGTAAGCAATCCGTGGTTAGACGGTGGTTACTGTAACATTACTGTAGCATGACTGTAGCAAAACATAGCTTACTTAGGCTCGTTAGATTCGTCTCGTAAAGATGTACCCATCTGTAAAAAGGTTTTATCATTAGACTTTATTTAGTACTAGATTCTCTTTATTTAGAGCCCTCTAAAATTTAGCGCTAAAAGAAACGAACAGGGCCGTAGTTTCTATAATCTGGCTTCTAAAAAAAATCTGTGTGAGGTTGTTTGGATTCTGGATTTTTAAAATCTAAAAACCGGTTTTTGAGGTAGTTAATGACTAGCATGCCCTTTCTATATTAGGATAAACAAGTGGCACAAATTGTAATTATTTAAAAACATTCAAGGACAGTGGGTTTTTTGGCAAATAAAATCACCTAAAAGCTGGGTTAAAGTAGATTATAGGATTCTTAAAATCTCATAATCTAAATTCTAAAATCTGGTAAAAAATCTGTCTTGTTTGGATCCCCTATAGCTTTTAAAATCTGGATTCTTAGGGGGGATCCAAACAGGCCCATAGTTGGCCCAGAAACTCAGTTTTGCATTGTCATCGTTTAGACTCTCTCTTCTCTTGGCGGCGATGTCATCGTTCTTGCATTGTAATCGAACATTTTTTTTTGTTTCTTTTGAGTACCTGAAAAAAAAAAAGAACACTTGTTGATGTTGCACTAATCATCTTGTTCCTCGCAGGCTGATGCCAGTGACCAACCCGGACCGGGTGTTCGACAAGCTGTTCCGCCCTATGCGGAACTTCAGCCCGGAGGAGGACGGCCTGATCGTGTACCGTGAGGGCACCCTGGACGAACTCACCGTCGAGATGTGCAGCCACCACACCGCCATCGCCGACGTCGGCTACCATGTCATCCCGGGCATTAGCTGCAGAGACCTCGGCTACCTCCGCAAGCTGGACGGCAACTGCCATGAGGAAGGCTGCTGCGGCTCGAGGTACCCGGCCGCCGGCTACAACTACTTCCCGGTCCTGCTCAAGGACGTCTGCCCTAACTGATTGCCGGCTGAAACTTTTGCCTGCTAATGTTAGCGTAATCTTGAAGATGATCAGTAGTTGATGGATTATTGACAGTTAGTGATCGGGTGATTGCCGTGAACATCGTGCTAGGCATGCAGACCATTTGTTGGTTGTTTTTTCTCGTCGGTTTTGTACAATTCGTTGGGTGTAATATGCATGTTGAGTGAGTTTTGACAGCGGCATAAAAGTTTTGGACAGGTATCTGTAGCTGGGGTTGGATGATAATGATAGAAGAAATGAATCCTATAGTGGACAGGTTGGTTGATCTCTCGGTTATTACTATCTTGTTGGTGATGCTTGTGTGATTTGTGTTGCCTGTGATCGTTGTTATGCAATGTGTCAGTTCAGATGGAACGTGAGCTGTCGTTGCTCTCTCCGAGTCAACTGAAAGCAAACTACAGTAGTAATCAACATGCAGACGACCTGCATTATATTCGGGATCGGAGCAAGCATGTTGTCCTTGAAGATCAATTCACCTGGTTATGCGTGTGGAGCCGGGGCAAAAATACCAAACTTGCGTCTCGGTCCATTTGCTGTCCGCTGATTGCCCTCTTTTCTCCTCCTCTTGCCTTACGCTTTTACCTTTTGCGCTTTTGCTCTTTTTGTAACCATTAGGTCCTGCAGATCTCGGGACGACATTCCAAACTGTATTCCATGGCTCCACCAGCTGCCTCTCTGCTTGACACCTCAAAAAGCAAACTTGGACTCGTCAATGGCGTCCATGCATCCCAACCCAGGATCCTCTACGACCAATCAATCTTTAGCAGCTACACTATCTCAGTAATCTTCTTCAAACCACGATATTATCATCGTCAATGACTACACATGAGCCGACAGTACACAAAAAACGAGACACACACATGCTGGTTGCAATTGATCGAGACTCAATCAACATCTCCTTTCGTGCCATGGGGCTGCATATACCATTGAGAACTGAGCTCAGGAGCTAAACAAAACCAGCAGCAAGATATTCAGACCTCGGTACGACCACCGGTCGCTCTTCTCCATGTAGACCTAGGCTTCCTTTGTGAAAGTAGATGGAGATCACTGTTCCATGTTGGTAGGATGGTGTAGGTCTTAGCTTAGTTTAGCTTAGCTTGAAACACCAGGAATCTATTGAACACCGTCTTTAACCTTTTCCCTTCATCACATCCTGCCGGTGCTCTTTTGGGCTTTTGCCACCTAGCTTGTGGGTTGCTTACCGCTATAAGAAGGCTCCCCCATTCTCAAGCTTATTCCCTTCTCTTCCCGTCTAGAAAGCCGGCGACAGTATCAGATCGACCAACCACTGGTTTCTTCCATGGAGGTATGGAGTTCATTTGCTTATTGCAATTCATGATCTAACTGTGCCTTTTGGGTTCATGTGAATTCATGATTCAAGCGTGATTTAGGGGTTTAAGTCTCAAAATGTCGATACAAACTCTTATTCTTTTTTAAGGAAACGATGATGCAAATTTGAAATATAGTGATTGTGATTCTCTAGCCTCCACATTTAACCTTTTCTCTTCAACTGTTGATGCAAGCATAATTGGGAATGAACATGGCCAGTGTATGATGGAGAGTTGATTAGATCTTCCCTGCATGTTTCTTAATTACCGATACTGATATCATTCATCTTTTGTTGGAAGAGAGTCTAGCTTGCAAAAATAAAATTAAGTGCACATGTCTTCAAGAGATGAATACATAGAAGTTCATAGTATGATCACGATGATGTACCTTTTCTTTCGACGCATGAGGTAGCCATCCATGCATGGGTGCATATCCTATTCACATTTCCTAATTGTTGCTGTACGCAGAGCACGGAGCTGAAAGTAGAGATGGTGGCATTGCATGAGAAGAGGGTACGGAAATGCCTGTCCAAAGTGAAAGGTAAACTAAAGCCCATCCAGCTTATTCCAGGGACGTACAAGCCATCCATTCCAGTTCCTGTAGCCGACTGTCCATGTAGTAGATCTGATGATCCGTTCCTCTTTCCCAAAGCCAGCCAGGCCATCATTATTCCTTTCATTCATTCACCTGCCTCCAGCAAGCTTGTGGCTGCAATGATTATTAACCGGGCGTGTTTTTGTTTTGTTTCTGAAAATGCCATGATTAACCGGTGTGCGTGTAATCGCAGGCATCGAGAGGGTTGAGGTGGAGGCGAGCATCCAGAAGGTGGTGGTCACGGGGTGCGTGAACCGGAGCAAGATCCTGAAGGCGCTCCGGCGGGTGGGGCTCCGGGCGGAGCCGTGGTCGCCGCACAACGAGCTGCTCAGCGCCTACGCCGCCGGCAGCCTCATGTTCAACAACTACAGCTTCTTCTGAATTCGGTCTGGAGATGTGAAGGACAGAGCGAAGAGAAGACGTACTGGCTCGATCCTTCTACTGCACCTCTGCTAGCTTGTTGTCTGTTGCTTTGTTTGTGTTAGGTTTTCTTTCTCTGTTTCGGGTTTGGGAACGAGAAGGCGTTCCACATGTATACAAGGTCACAGTTTTATTTTCTTTCGGGGCATATGTTGAGTAGTGGTGATGCGGAAAGCAGATGTAAAATGTTCTGAACTCTTTCAGGCAAGGCAAGAAACCAATCCGGTAACATGAAGGCATGATGACTCTGTGGAGAGACTCTGTTCCAAACCCACGAATTCACTGCAACCAACGTGCAGAGTGCAGAGTGCAGCAGACCCAGCATGCCCAAGAGAATGCAAAAGAAAAGAGATGAATATGTCAATGCGACACATACCTTAGAGCTCGCTGAATTTCTTCAGAACGCACCTGACACATCACCACGCGTACGCATGCTCTGCTTCGCCATCCTTTTTTTTTTTTTTGATAGGCTGCTTCGCCATCCTACCTGCACGCCACGGGAAGTACCCAGCGGCCGCCGCCACTCCTCCCTCCTTCCAATGAAACGTTCGCAACGGCGGGGGGGGGGGGGGGGGGGGGGGGGGGGGGGGGGGGGGGGGGGGCAGGGGCCATGGCCTCCCCTAACTTCCGAAACTTTCCAGGTGATATACTATATGGACCGTATTCAGCCCAAGCCTGCAGGTAAATCAAAGTCTAACGTTGCTAAAAGCCCAGGAAGGAAGGAAGCTAAGAAGCCCAACTGCCCAACAAGCCCACAAGGCCATTATACACTCACCACGTACGCAGGAAGCCAGCCAGCTTTGCCCAATTCGTCGAAGCGTCGAACGGATCGTTTTGTCTGGCTTCCTCGATACTCCTCGCCGCCACGCCGCCTCCCGCCTCCAATGGTCAAGCTCCACACGAGATCTCGCGCAATCGTGAAGACCAGAAGCGGCTCCAATTCGCCCTTGCCGGAGATGGAGGAGATCGCGGTGGCCTCGCTCGCTGCTCGCGCTAGGCAAGAACTCAAACAAATGTAAGCCTTAGGCCTTTAATTGTTCTTGGATCTTGTCCCCAAATCTTGTTTGTGTAAGTTTTCTATGCAATTCGATGTAGGAATAGAATGCTACAACTGACGGGGGACTATTAGGCTAAACCCAAAAGAGGACACCTTTTACTTTCTACAAGAAGTTGCACGCAGAAGAGGAAGGGCTGCAAGTGCAAGATAATTTAATTGATGGAAATCCTCAATTAGATGCAACAGCAGCAGAAACTCCAGTTGTATTACAAGAGATGAGAAAGAGATAGCAATTAAGATGTCCACATATTCATCGATTATGGATGATTTCGATACAATTAAGCCGCATGCTTTTAAATTCAAAGGCAAGTAAGTTATATTGACCCTTTTGCCAACTATATATCTTCTGTATGCAGATCTCAACCAAAAAAAAAAATCTTCTGTATGCACAATCGGTTGTACTCAAGAAATAGTCTGCAAAATATTAAAATACAATGCAAATTATTAAAATACGGCGCCAATTGGCAATTTTTTTTTCGATAAAGAAATAGTCGATGTTTCATGTGGACTACCGGCTCCGCCACTGAACGTTCGCCATTCGCCGTACCTTACCAGCTCGTACGAACGCCACGAATTTCGAGTTCTCCATCCACCACGGGCCACGGCGCGCGAGTGCGAGGGGCAGCCGTGGCCGTCGCAGCGCCGCTGGACCGCGCCTCGTGCGGCCCTGCCCGCGCGGCTCCTGGTGCCAGGGATATCCTCGTCGTTGCCACCTCCCGGTCCCGGCTCTCCGGCGCGGCGCGGTGTCGTCGGCTGCCGCGAGCACCACCGACCTTGGGGTTGGTCGCTATTTCATTTAGCGTCCAGCCTTGATACGTCTTGGGCTTCGTCTCAGGCCGCCTGGATCCTCTCGCTAGCGCGAGCGGCAGCCCAGCTACGTGGATCTCACCGATTTTTTATTATTATTATTAATCAATTTTTTTATTCATTTAATAAAAATAATTGACCAATTCTGAAATTTACAAAACTAACCGTCCTGTCGTCCTTTGAATGGGCGACAAGGATGCCACGTAGGCAAATGTGAGCCCAGTCGCCCAATTAAAGGGCGAGAAGCCCTTGTCGCCCATTGAATGGGCGACTGGATCCTTGTCGCCCACTGGTAGGGCGATTAGGTTGTATCCTCCTTTTTATTTTCCCGATTTTCTCCACCTTAACAATATAGTCTACCAAAATGCTCGATCAAAACTACTTTTACGCTTCTAAAAATTGTGCCCATTTTTTGGTGATAGAGCATGTATTTTAGAAACCATTTGAGCTTTGTGGGGTCCGAAATGTAAAGTAAAATTTAAACTACAATTCTACAAAATGAGTTGGTTGTTAAGCAGTAATTGAAATTTTAGAGCACCTTAACCTTTTGAAAAAATTCCCAAAAACTAACCAATAATTTTTAGATCACTTCCTTGACAGTTCTATTTTTTTGGGATTTTTTGCGAATGGTTAAGGTGCTCTTAAAATTCAATTAGTGCTTAGCAATCAGCCCATTTTGCAGAGTTTTAATTTAAAATTTACTTTACATTTTGGACTCCACCAAGCTCAAATGGTTTCTAAAACACATGCTCTATCACCAAAAACATGGGCAATATTTTTAGAAGCCTAAAAGTATTTTTTATCGAGAATTTGGTAGACCGGCAATTAGGTTCGATCCTTCTTTTTATTTTCCCGATTTTCTCCACCTTAACAATATAGTCTACCAAATTCTCGATAAAAAAATACTTTTCCAGTCGCCCCTTGAATGGGCGACAAGGGCTTCTCTCCCTCTAATTGGACAACTGGGCCCATATTTGCCTGCGTGGCATCCTTGTCGCGCAGAATTGGTCAATTGTTTTTATTAAATGAATAAAAAAATCAATTATTAATAAAAAAAATCGATCTCACCGGTCCAGTAATTGGTAACAACTGGGCCTTTAGGATCGCCAGGCCGGCGTGGCTTTCCCGCAGTTTCAGCCCAGTCCAGTCCACAGGGCCCGCTTTCCCGCGGGTGTGGCTGGCTCTGTAGTCTGTTGGGCCTTCACAATTATCCGACGAGCCGATCGACGCCGGGGTCCTCTGCCGCCGCCGATCCGCTTTGCTTCCCCGCCTACTCCGACGAGGTCGTCGGACCGCCGCTGGTGGGGAAGGCGCAGCGGGGGCCTGGAAGAGCAGCCATCGGGAAGTGGTGTTCAGTCCGAGCGCTCGTTCAGTCCAGAGTTGAGCGGAAGGAAGAAGCACGAGCCGGCGGCCATGGGGGACGAGCTGGAGCTGGCGGCGGACAAGCACGTCCGCTACATCGTCACCGTGGAGAAGGTACGCAGTCTGGCAGGCAGCCACCTCCCCCCGTATCTCCTCCCGCGCTGCTGTGTATGTAATCGCTGCCCTCCTCTCCGCCGCAGAAGAAAGACTCGTTCGAGTCGCTGGTGATGGAGCACATCCGGCTCAACGGCGCCTACTGGGGCCTCACCACGCTCGATCTGCTCCACAAGCTCCACGCCGTTGAAGCGTCCGAGGTCGTCGACTGGATCATGTCCTGCTACCACCCCGAATCTGGTACTCCCGTGGTCGATCTTTTTTTCATTTTTGGGAGGGTTGGGGTCCTGGAGGATCGGGCGCTGATTCGTTTGTCTGCTCCTCCTGGGACTGGGATGGGGGCTGCGCAGGTGGGTTCGGAGGGAACGTTGGGCACGACCCGCATGTCCTCTACACGCTCAGCGCCGTGCAGGTCCTCTGCCTCTTTGATCGGTTTGATGTCCTCGATGTCGACAAGGTTGCAGATTGTATCCTTTTCCAGATCCTCAATTATGTTTATGCTGCTTTAGTTGCAATCGATTCGAAAACTTTGGATTACCAGTGTCCTAATGATCGAGGGCAATGCTGTAAGCTGATAGAATTTGAATCCCAGCTGCTTTTTCCTTATCTGAATCATGTCAGATGTTGCTGGACTTCAAAATGAGGATGGATCGTTTTCTGGTGATATTTGGGGGGAAATTGATACTAGGTGGGAACCCTCAAAAGATCTTTTCGATTCCTGTTTTTGTGGTTCCTATGTAACCGTTCATGTGAGCTAGTAATGCAAACTTGATGTTTGTTCTTTCTGTAGGTTCTCGTATATTGCCCTATGTACCTTATCATTACTACACCGTCTGCATAAAATTGATGTGCAAAAGGCTGTAGATTTCATTGTCAGCTGTAAGAACTTGGATGGTGGATTTGGAGCTATGCCAGGAGGGGAGTCCCATGCTGGGCAAAGTATGTCGTGTCTTGATTTTTTCTTTAAATCCTGTTTGATGCTATTTCGGAGATGAACTGGAACTTAATATTTTCTTTCTAATGGATGGTTATTGAAAGATCAAGAATGTTGGTATAATGTATGTGTTTACAATTATAGCATTACAACTTCCTATGATTATCGATATCGTTTTGATTTATCTGCTGTCGTGTCATCCTAAGAGTCGCTATGTCTAGGATGTGAACTTAGCTTTCCTGGATGAGATCATTGCATACTTATTTCAAGCTATTGCAATACTATGGTTCAGTTAACCTGAACACTGTATTTCCATTGCAGTATTTTGTTGTGTTGGTGCTCTTGCGATTGCTGGCTCTCTGCATCACATTGATAGAGATCTCCTTGGATGGTGGCTCTGTGAGCGACAGTGTAGAGATGGAGGACTGAACGGGCGACCTGAGAAACTAGCTGATGTGAGTTTATATTATTTGTCTCAGGTTGTGTATGTTCTGCATTTCTCACTCTCCAACCACGGATTTGACTGAACTGTTAGAACTTCTGAAGGTCTGCTATTCATGGTGGGTGCTATCAAGCTTGATAATGATTGATAGAGTACACTGGATTGACAAGGAAAAACTTACAAAATTCATACTAAATTGTCAGGTAACTATTCCCACCTTACCATTTGGATAACCATGTGTCCCTTCACTCGACTATCAACTCCGACACTTTCTCTTTATATTGACGGCAGGACAAAGAAAATGGTGGCATTTCAGATCGACCAGATAATGCAGTAGATATCTACCACACGTACTTTGGAGTTGCAGGTCTGATATTATTTCTGTATACTGTGTAATTTTTATCATTAGGATTTTTTCTATAGCATTGGAATGAATTGTTTTCCAAACTTTTCACTGAATTACTTGGCCTTTATTGCAAATAGGGCTTTCCCTGATGGAGTACCCTGGGGTGAAGCCTATGGATCCTGCCTATGCGCTGCCGTTGGATGTTGTCAATCGAATTTTCTTGAGAAAGTAAAAGCCTAAGTACCCTGCTTATGTGCTGCCATTGGATGTTGTCAATCAGATTTTCTTGAGATCCATGTATGAGATCTACTCAGATGATACTGTTGAATTTGGGTATTGTGGTCCAAAACTCTGAAAATTGTAATAGTAAACTGCGGAAGAAAAGATAGTTGAGAGATGTGGTAGGATCATTTTCAGAGCTGTTGATACATGTTGGAATATGATAATAGCTCATCTTAATCTTTCCTGACAGTCAATTATACATTTTCTTACTGCTGTATTATTTAGCACGGCAGGAAACATTGGTTTGGCTGACTCTTGTAACTATGTGTCTAAGTAATATTCTCGTATTTGGGACTTGCTGCGTTGGACATCCGATGGAAGTTCTGTTTTGTTAGCTGATATGTTACTCTTGTTTGTTTCGTGACTTGTATTCTTCAAATTAATGATGAATAAGACAACTTAGTTTGAGGTAGTTCTGTTTTGCAATGCAGCGAGCTTGCGGTCCTATAGAAGCCAAATATCTCAACGGAAACGCGCATGAACAGCGTGTTAAAAGGTGGTTGTTGGAATCGCGGTGATACCAGTCACAGATTTTCAAAAACAGCGACTGCAAGCTAAAGGTGTCTGTTCATTTACTACATTCATATATATATATGCGGCTTATGCGCTTGTACCTTGACCCATTTGCGGTCCTTTTCTTCCATAAAATTAACACGCAAACTTTTATGTGATCAGGAAAAAAACATTCATATATATATACACAATAATTTTCTGGAACAGTAAACCAGCAAAAACCTGGAAAAAATGCCTCACCTTAGTTTAATATGTAACTAACGATATTATTTGATAACACTGCGTAGGATCACGTTGTCATATCTCAAACATCATCTTGAGATAACAATAAACAGCTACCTAGGACAGGAGTTCAGGCTGAAACCTACAAGCAGAGCTACAAACTTACCAACTACAATCCTCTCCCTAATTAAGCTTCAGATTTTACACTACGTAGAGCTAGTCAGAGAAAGAACAGCGCTGAAGCGCAAATTGGTACACTCTGGTAGGGAGGCAGTTCATCGCCGCTATACCAGAGGCCGGATTCAGTCAAGGATGCATAGCTCATTTCCAGGGCATGCTGGACAGGATTGTCGGTTGGTTATTGTTGCTGGCAGCAAGGCCTTGATGCAGTGGTGGTGGGGGGCTTCCGGCGCCGCCTGATGATTCGCTCAATGTACCTCTTGAAGGGGGGCTGTTAGGTCCCATCCCGGAGGTCGGAGTGACCTTCAGTGGTGCCGATGTGGGTTCTGTCAGACCCTGCTGTTTTGGCTCTTTCTTTCCATCAGAATTGAAGCTTCCCACTACTATCTGCGATAATAAAGTAGCAGCGCTCATCATGTCTTTCAAGTGTATAACAGCCAGTCAAGTATGGTACGATAAATTGTGAAGGTAAAAGCATCCAAAGTTCCTATTATCAGAATTACTTTTGCCAAACCCAATGTGAAACAAAACTTCATTTTGGTAATCCAGAGAAGATAGGTAATCTGCCACAGAGTTCCACTGTTTCTCACAAATGAGATTGGGGGATCATTTCAGAAGAAAATAAAAATACCTGAACTGGTGAAGCTGCTATGAGGAGACCCGCAACCCCACCACCCAACACTCGACCATCAGGACCTGCCAGTGACACACTGAGTCCCCCAGTTCGACTACGCTGGGCTCCATTATCCGTTAGAAGGAACGACCCAGACAGTGATAATATTTCAAATCGACCCTGCAGAGGAAACAAAGAATTATAAGCAATTCTAAATCATGTACAGAGACAACACAACAGAAGCTGGACAATAAGTTTACATCTCTCATGATCCAAAGAAACTTCATGATTGACAATTTATCTAGTATAGGTGATTATCTCTATTTTCTTTCACTGGCTATAGGCACAAACCTCATATGTTACAGTTCCACCAGAAGTAGCAGTTTGGCGAAGTGTTACATTTGATATGGCACCATTTGCTGAAAGAACGCAAACTGCTCGTGTTCCATGCTGAGAAAATGATAAAATCTTTGCTGAAACATCCTGAAAAGAAACGTGTAGATGTATTTTTGGTTAATTTTCAGGAAACGTTGCTAATAAATGATTCCGGAGCCTTTAAATTTTTTTTATTGAATAATCAGAATATCTGAACTTAAATTTTAGCACTTTCTTGAAAAAAGGCAATGTGGCCTTTTAAGCTATGCAAATTGAAAAAACCAGGAATTTAGGTGTAACATTAACACCTTGTTACTTTCTGAAACTCAACATTAAAGCACTTGCTACATAACTTCTGAAAAAACAACAAAAAAAGCTATTCAGTATGGCACGAAATAGTGCACCAACTGGATTATTCTAAATAAAACAAGTACTTCTAATTTGGATCAAATCCTCTAAAGTATAACGGATATCAAACATGAGAGTGGAACGACAATGGCATGATGCCATAACGCAGCCACTCATTTACACAAGCCATGATTGGGAAGATAAAACATGAAAATAACCCAGGGCGATTAATAATCGGTTAACCACAGTACAAAATGATAGGAATACTCAGGCTCTCAGCAATGCAACTGTATAGAGTATTTCCAACTGCACGTCTGAATTAAAACACGATACTATACCTCAGTGCAAAGATGGAAATAGTTTATCATTCAAACTGCACATCTGAATTAATAATTTGGCGAATCAACTTATTGAAGAAATGGCAAAACATATTTATTTATTTTGTGAAAAGATTGCACATAATGGGAACATTATAGAAAGAAATGTTATTAAAAAAATTGGAAAGTCCAAAAGAAATAGTAAACATGCGCAAATAATCAAGGAAAAGATATAAGAGCACTTATTTTGAGAATAAAAGAATGCAAGAAATATTAAAATGCTCAAATAAAAGATTGCATGTTATACCTCCCCAGCTTGAACTGTAAGAACATGAGGTGTAAATCCAACTCCTGATGACCCTGCAGTATGACTTTAAATTAGGGCAAGTTATGTAAATCATAACAAGGAACAGTATCAATGCACATCAACTCAGCGAAATTCAGAACAAAATAGCGCACATTGTTTTATAATTTAGAAAGGCAGAGGGAATCATGAATTTATTTTTCCTACATCATTCATAAATAAAGGCCAAAAGCGATGCAATTTTCCAGAATTACACTTTTCAGTTGTAACATATTAGATAGTGAAGCAGATCTAACATCTAATCACACCGAATCAGCAAGTTGAGCCAGATAAAGATAAACCCTTTCTAAACATTCTGTGTTTGCGACAATCGTGAGGAAATAAGAACAGTCTTTCCTTCAGTTCCTACTAATCTCGAGCCTGGAAACCAAACTTAAAGAAAAAGAAAACAAGAAGCTCCATAAAGGGGATAAACGCAGAATTTTACCAACAGCATCCATTCGCGGTTTGTTGGTAGACCCTTTGGGCCGGCCCCTCTTCTTCACTCCGTCCGATGACACGGAAGGTACAGGGTTCGCCGGATTCGACGCCGCCGGTGAAAAAGGCCCAGAAGAACCCTGGGCCGTCGCCGGCGACCCTGTAGATGCCGACACAGGCACCAATGGCACCGACATGGACCCGTCGGGCCCGTACTTCCTTGGCCGACCGCGCTTCTTCTTGGCCAGCGGTTCCCCCATGCCCGGCAGCGCCGCCGCGCCATTGCCTCCAGCGATCGCCACCGCGGACATGCTAGAGCCATGGGCCTGGTAAGCCGGTGGCGCGGACGAGGAGCTCACCGGGGCGAACACAGGGGTGCCGTCCGCAGTGTACGCCATTCGCACGCTCTGCATGGCCGGAGACGCCGGCGGCCCAGGCGCCGCAGGCGGCGGGCTCTTCGGCATGCCGAACAGATCCCTCCCCGCCATCAGCCCTTGCTCGGACCTCACCTCCATGGCGGAACAGCACCCGTTTCTTGGACTTGGACTTGAACCCAAAAGTTGCAAATTTTATCCACCGGTGCGAACTCGTGAGCGCTCATGTGATGTCCGGGCTAGGGATTGCGAGTCTGCAAAAACCCATAAAACCCTTCACTGCTCAGATCTTTCGCACGATGAACACAGTTCTACAGCGCAAACAAATTACTGGAACAAATGGAAGATAAAAATAGGTAGAAAATGGAAATAAAACCTAATAACTTGAGGAAGATAAAAATAGGCGAAGGAAATGGTAAAACTCCAAGAAAAGGTAAACATCACGTTTGGGTCAGGATTTAGCAAAACTGAAAACAAAAGCTGCAGATCCCCATTTCCCCCCGGATTTCGCAGGCTAAAACCCAAAAATATCACTAGAATTTCGGACCCCAACGGTTGGAAGAGAAGAAAAATATCTGAGTCGCGGAAAACGGGTAGGAAAAAACAAGAAGCTTAGCACAGTTGCAAACTGGAGCTAATGAGCTAGGAGAAGGCATCACAAACTCACACTAGCGCCACAGAGGAAGATGAACAAATTTGGGGGATTTCTGCTACCTTGCACTCATACTTTCTTGCTAATGGCCTCCAATTTATCTGCCTTTTTCCCTTCTTTTCTTCACCTCACTTGTTCACACGGGCTCTTTGTTTTCGCAATTAACAAAAAGGATTTTTGTCAGGAGAAAAGAAAAATAGGACGCAGGTAAGTAAAGCACGCCAAAATTGCCTCGGGAGAAATATATAATTGCTGTAGCAGATAAGAAGAGAAGCGGAGTAGATGGATCACGGATGCAGGGGTCTACCTCATTTGACCCCAGCACTTATGCTATTTACTTTTAGATCCCCCTCTAGAATTTGGCCTCACTCATGTGATCGTCTCTGCTCATTTTCTCTGTTTGGTTCACACTGGCCCGCTGCGGCCCCTTGGCCTAAACCACAGCTATTTCGCCAATCATTTCCCAGCAAGAAACCAGCTGTGATCGTTTCAATGTATTATTCACAGCTGCATTTTTACAATTTTCAACTAACATAAACTGCATAGTTTTTTAAAGTCATAAACATTGTACATCGAGAAGTACCTTGCTTGACACTTCACGTATCTCATATTTACAATGCATAGTTATCAGAGTGTTTTAAGCTGAATGAATATTGCTCAGGTTTTGTGTAATTAACATTTTATTTGCTTATTCAAAAATGTGGTGCCATTGAATGCTAAAGAAAAACCTATTAGGCATTTCAATTCAAATCAATCGGGTCAAACACTTGTGATTTACTCCAACTTTGATAACTCTCTTTGTAAATAATACATTGAAAGTGAACTCAAAGAAACACGCTTTAGTGATTGTTAGTATCATGGCATAGAGTCTTGTATTGTCAAACTGTCATTATGTCAAAGATTCTTCAGTGACAAGGATATATGCGAAAAGGACGAGATGGAACCACCAAGAATATACTTGGATTGTTTCAATAAAAATGTTTTGAAATGAAGATAAATTTGTGAGAACAAATACTATGATCTAAATGTTTCTATCAAGCGAAATACAACCTAATTTGATCTGGTAGTAGAAGTTCAGTTTACAGTAAAACACGTCGACCCCGCAAACATCAAAGATGGAATAAGTACAAACAATCACAGTAACTGGACCGAAGGAAAATAATAATAATTTCACTCTGTCTTCCTGCATGAAGTATGAATCCATAAACACGATCGCCCCACAAGAGCAGGTCCAAACAGGGACACGTCGGCCGGGAACATGCGTCCTGTTTTGCCCACGACGCACGGAGCAGCCTGAACAGGTGTATCTCCAAAACAATTTGTTACTAGCATGGCACTGCATGCCTCCAAATTTCCTGATGTGCACGCCATTTATTCTATGCATATCCTGTCGCCCAGACTTTTTCAGCGTGACACTATCCTATTATTCCAAGTGGCGCCGAACTTATCCTAAAATGACAAGAAATGCATGTAATGGCAAAAATAATAAATAAAAGAAAAGGGAGAGCAATTGCTGGGTAGAAATGGCGGCCAACGACTTCGCGCCAAATCGCTCTCTGTTTCGGAATCTTTTGCTGTTTTCGGGCAGCTAATTGACGCACGGCGTCGTCTTGCCGGCCTCAGAAAAATGCTGCTGTTCAATGAGCTGTTCCTGCTCGTGCTTAAAGTTGGATAATTGGATTGGCACTGGCGGAAGGTGCAAAGCAGGAGTTCGTCACGGGTTCATACGTATAGCTACTCTTTTTTATGCGAGATTTGTAGAGATAGGTTTGAATCGTGAGACGTAAACAGCCATGGAGAAAAACGTGTCCCTCCGAATGATTGGTTTTATACTGAAGATACAAATTTTCCAGCAGAGTTAGAATGATAAGTCAGGACTCGGGAGTCGGGACACGAATTAGTACGGAAAAGAACTCAGATGATTGTGATTGTTGACTCTGGTTCTCCCGTTGCTTATCATGTTTCAAAGGAACATAGCCTGTGGAGGGGCCACCTACATTCCTGCTCCTCGATTATAAATTTTACAAAAGAGTGAAAGTAAAAAACTGCAAATTGGCAGACTAAAAAGAAGAAAGCAAAACATGATTCAGACCTAAGTATCTATTACAAGGACCCAATAGCAGTCTGCCAGTATCGTCTAATCATAAGAGTGAAACATAGAAACATGATTAGTGATAAGAAATACACAACAAAGAAAGAAAAAGAACGGAGCTCTCTCCATGTGCAATTCGGCTTCAGCTTTCATACAAAAGTCACTCTAGTATCATAGCCTTTGGACCGTTGTGACCTAACAATCCCGCCGCTCCTCACCTCAAGTCCAGTGCATGAAGAAGATACATCCATTTTTCGCAAAGAATTGACAGCTCATCTCCGAAAGACACCCCAACTGTTTCTTGTTTCCATAGAATCAGTAATAATTCGCTCCACAAGAGTTGCAGTTGGAATATTTCTGAATTCCAGTGTCTCAAACGGGAAAATAAAGCTCAAGGTCATATGTGTCTTGTTGTCATGATATGTAGGAAACCAGGCCTTGAAGGGTGTGGAACGAAATTGCAAGTGCTTGTCTGACTTGTAAATATAGATAGATACTGAAAAAATTTGGTTCATTTATTCATAATATTTCATCATCAAACAATATTAGTCCGAAACGTACTACTATATTTGTATAAGCCCACTTTCTGTTGTTGGGCCAAACTAGGCCGGGCCAGGCCATAGTATAAACTGTAGCTCCAGTTTGAAGCCCAGCCTGCCGTTAAGATAGGAACCAAGACGCGCCCAAGTTCGGGCAGCAGCACCTCGATCTCGTTGCTCTGGCGATTGCCTTGTTCCGCGGATCATCCGAAACGCAGCCTGCTTCACGCTCCTGCGATTCTCCCAGATGGCTGCGTCAAGGCGGGAATCATCGCCTCCGCCCACCTCAACGCGAAGCCACTCTCCGCCCACCCCCTCACGCGTGCTTCAATTCGGCCCAATCGGCCCACCTCTGCTTGCCATTCTTCCTCCTTCGACGACGCGTCGACATTGGCCGCACCCGCCTGCGCCTGCTCTGCCCGACACCGGCATCCTCACGGCCGCGCCCCGCTTCGCCGACGACTGGCCGTCTCTCCTGCGCGCGTTCGGGCGCCCCTGCTCGGCTGCCCACGCTTCCTCGGTGCCTCAATCCGGTCGCCCTGGTCCTACGAGCTCCTGAAAATAGGCGTTCTTCTTTGGAACAATTAGGTTCTTTCCTTGGAACAATTGATTTCTTCCCTTGAAACAATCGGGTTCTTCCTTTGGAACAATTAATTTATTCTTTTGGAACAATTAATTTATTCTTTTGGAACAATCAGGTTACTCTTTTGGAACAATTGATTGTATTTCTTGGAACATTTGGTTATTTTTCTTGGAACATTTGATTTAGATTGCTGGAACAATTCGATTTAATTATCGGAACAATTTGTATAGCTGGCTGGAACATTCGATTCGATTCTTTGATTATTCGAAGGCGTGACGAGATGGCGAGCTCTCCAGCCGTGGGGCGGGGCGGAGGACGCGGCCATGGCGAGCGGCGGCGCGACCAGCGCGAGGAGGACGAAGCACAGTGCACAGGACACGTTCGTGTTGTTTTTAGGGTCGGGCCGCGTTTTGTTCTCTTGTTGGGCCAACATGGGCCGAGTGTTGGCGAGCGGGGGGTGGGCGGAGAGCGATTTTATGTTGAACAGGGCGGAGGGGAAGCGCGTCAAGGAGTTTGCATTGCGTTCCTGCGCTTGCTTCTGCTGCTAGCGTCGGCGCTCTGGGCACCCGCTCTGCTTCGGTACGTATGTGCAAAGAAACTCCTGTCCGTTCATGCTGCTCGTGTGATGAGGGATTGCTAGTTTCAGGGATACGTAACTCAAATTTTCTGCTTGTTTGTCACAAAAGTATGTTTCTGAAACTGGTCAAATCTCTCTGCCTTGCTCGATGAATGTCGGGACTTCTTTTGACAAGATTACATCATCTCTTCTAGTAAAGCTTTGAGAATTTAGGGTGTTAATGTTACAGAGTTTTCATCTTTATTATTCGCAAATGTGTGTTCTGACTGTTTCCTTCAGTTGGCTTTTTTTTTTTGTGAGACACTTCCTTCAGTTGGCTGCATGGTATTCTTGGAAGAAGTCCTATTTGCCTCCCTTTATAGAAAGTGCAATTTTACCTCTAATTACAAAACCGAGTAGCCTGACTCCCTCAACTCCTTCTCTCACTCAAGTTTACCTCCCTAGGCGGTATTGAGAGTGGTTTTGTCCTACGTGGCAATGTGGGACCCACATGTCAGGTGCCACATCATTTCTTTTTCTTTTTTTCTTCTCTCTCTCTCTCTCTCTCTCTCTCTCTCTCTCTCTTCCTCTCTTCTCTCCCCGCCTGCCGGCCCGCCGTCTCTCTCTCCTGCATCGCCCGCCGTCTCCTTACCCACACAGCGCCGCCCGCCCCTCCCCATGGCGGCATGAGGCACCGCCAACCCCACTCACGTTCCTCCTCCTCTTCCCCTCCCTGCCTCTTCTCCCCGACCTCCCTTCTCTCTCCACCTCCCACCCCCACCCCAATCTCTTCCTCCTCCTCCTCCGCTCCCGGCCCCTCGACCTTTCCCGAGAGAGCGGTGGAGGTGGACAGCCTTGGCTGCCGCCATCCCTCCCCACCCCCCCTGCCCGCCGCGCACTCCTCGCCTTCCTCGCCGACGCGGACCACACCTTCCCTCAGGACCTCATCTCTGTTGTTCCCGCGCCCGACCTCGGTGCCTTGTTCAACGTGCTTGCCTCCCACAGGCACCTCGACGCCGGGCTTGCCTCCTGCGAGCACCTCGACGCCGCACTCGCCGCGCTCCATGCCGCACGGGATCTCCACGGCGAGCGCGCCCTCCACTATCCGCGCGTGCTCCTAGTCGCCGTCCGCGTGGCTGCGCGCGTCGGGCGCCTCTCGGAGGCCTCCGCGCTCCTGGGCGCCGCGTTGGAGCCCGAAGCCAGCGTCTACGCGACGCTCGTGTCCACCTTCTCCCGCGTCGGCCGGTTCAGGGACGCGGTCGCGCTGTTCTGCCGCATGGTGGACAGCGGTATGCAGCCCGTCCTCGTGACAGTGTGGGGAGGTGCGGGCGGGGCAGCAGGCAAAGTGGCGGACGAGGCAGCGTGGCCCGGCGAGTGAGAGGTAGAGGGCGGAGCAGCATGGCGAGGGCGGGCAGCACGGGAGAGTGAGATGGCAGACTGTCGTGCGGGGAGAGAAGAAGAGAGGAAGGGAGAAAAAAAAGGAAAAAGGAAAAAAATGACATGGCAACTGACATGTGGGACCCACATGTGCCACGTCGGACAAAACCACTCTCAATACCGCCCAGGAAGCTAAACTGAACTGAGAGAAGGAGTTGAGGGAGTCAGGCTACCCGGTTTTGTAATTGGACCGAGTTACTGCGCGTCCGTACGCGCGTTTGCTAACCGCGCGTACCACGCCGGAAGACGCCACGTGTCCGACAGCCGGTCCGGACGTCTTCCTCAACGACGGCCACGGCCCCCGCCCCGACGCACCGCCGCCCCCGCGGCTCCGGCGCCGTCCCGGGCGCCGTCGCCGCCCGCCACGCGAGCCCCTCCCCCACCCACCACCACCTCCGGCGGCCGGTGGCGCCGCGCCGCCTCGCCGCGCCGCCCGCACCCGCCGCCGCCGCCGTCACCGCGCCGCTGCCACGCTAAATCCTCGCGATTTCACGCCCCCGCCGCCTACCCCGCCCACCGCCCGCCTGCCGCCCGCGGCTCCGGCGGCGCCAGCGCCGCCTCGCCGCCTCGCCGCGCCGCCGCCCACCGCCGGGTCGCGGCCGCCGCCCCCCGGAACCCCTCCTTCTATGGTCCACAGAAATGGAGAAGCAAGAGCCCGCCGCCACCCGCAACCCGAACACCCTAACCCGCCGGCGATAACCACCTCCGGCGACGCGGCGGCGCCCTCGCCGCCGCGTCGCACCGCCCGCACACACAAGCGCTCCACCACCGCCACCCGCCACCGTCACCAGCAACCCGAAACACTAACCCGCCCGCACTAATCCACCACCGGCGCGTCGCACCGCCCGCCCCGCCGCCGCGCTCCGCCATTGCCTCCAGCGATGCTCTTACCTTATCCGGTAGCTAGTGGACCGGGCTACGCGCTTGGGCCGGGCCGCGGCAGGACGCGCTGTAACGCTCCAGCGCGTACAGTCGCGCAATAGAGTTTCCGTTTGTAATTAGAGGTAAAAGTTGCACCTCCTATAAAAGCTAAGGGAGGCAAATAGGACTTTTTCCGGTATTCTTTGCGGAGTCAAAATGAATTCGGCCCGAAAGAGAAATCAGCCCAAAACGGTATCCGACGGCCCACAGCTGGCGTTGCTTTTCCGCCTCCACGGCGCGCGGCTACCAGGCTCCACCCGCCATAAACGGTGGTCGGCGGAGCTCTTGCCGCTCCTCGTGCCGCCGCCGCCCCCTCCGTCGACCGTCGTCAGCAACGCTCCCCTCAGCTTCGGTTTTGGGTATGTTGTCTCCTCAATCCCCATAGTCCCTATCCTGCGAAACACATAGAAAAGGGCTCCCTCGTCTGGTTTAGTTCGATTTGGTTAGTATCTCTATCCCTTTTATGAATTGATTTCCTTTTGGAGTACTTCCTCCCTACCTTACGGATTTGTTGCTGATCAAATTCTATAAATTTACACACCCACAGTGCATTAAGGTCTTGAAGGCGCAAGTTTGATCCGCCCAAAGTTACCTTTCTTCACAGGTACACAGATCGAGAACCGAGATGGCCAGCCGCTTCTTGATGCAGAAACTCTCCTCCCAGATAGCGAGATCGAGAAGCATGTTCACCACTCATGCATCTGCGACTGCGTCTGCTACGGTTGGCCCTCTAGGCTCCGCTCCTTTTTCAGTACGCACAAAATCTGTCTGTTTAGGGGTTGTTTGGACGGAGATGGATCATTCTAGGACTATATAATTCCAATAGGATCATATATTTCCAAATTCATGCTTGTGTAAGTAGCTACCTTTTCTTCACTCTATTCTCAATTGATGAAGTTTCTCTTTTTTGCCTTGAAAGTTGCTGAAATTTTAGATTTTTATTAAAATTTCATCAATGAATTCTGATCATGTTAACTCCCTTGAGGATGGCATCAGAATCCTCAGTAATCTGAATAATATCTGATGTCACCGTAGAACGGTAGTGCCCAATCACTGTGGGATTTGTTGCGATTTAAGTAGCTAAATGTTTTGCCTTGTGCTTTAGGATGTTACAGTATGTGGATAGCACAGGTGTAAACTGTTTTTCCTTTTTAACGAACTGGCATGAGACAGTGCCAATTTCATTGGTTTAATTGGTGTGATTTCAACCCCCTTTTTTTTTGTCGTCCGCAACTGGTAAACTTTGCTTGCATTTTAATGCGGATGGCTGTGCTAGCTGCCTGAGTTTATTAATCACATCTATGCATCTTCTTGAGAATAAAGGATGTTAGTTTGACAAGGTTGCCTCAGTTTTGTTCATTTTAGTCTTAAGAAAAATTATCTATTACAACCTTCGAGAGAATGAAGGATGTTTGCATCTGCAACTGGTTGGTTCCGTTATCTTTTCTTATATTATGGATCACGGTTCTTGTTGCTTCAATTTCTTGATCCCATCTACATATCTTCGAGAATTTAGCATGTTGTAGTGTAACAGTGTTGCAAGATTACCTCAGTTTTATTGATTCTAGTTGCAAGTACGAGTGCAAATCTTTACCTAATAGTACGCTTCAACCATCTTCAGTTTAATCAGATATACTAGTTTTTCATATTGAGCCTACCTTTGGAAAACTAGTATTGTTGAAAGGTACCCCTTTGGGTCAACAATTTGCACCCCTACTTGCAAGTAATAGTTCTGATTTCTGATCCTACCAGCAGGCATTTATGGATTCTGTTGGAGGAGCGAAGCGAGCTCTCTCGTCTGATGTTTGCACCAGAAACAGAGTTTTTAAGAAACCCGAATGGGCTGTTGAATGGGACGCGAGATCGGCGGCTTGGCAAGCTGAATGCGCCGCTTGGGAGGCAGAAATGGATGCGTAAGTGTTACTGGTCAAATTTGTCTTGGTAAATAAATCTTGGATGAGGTCTATAAGGTTGAAACATGCTTCCTTTTTATATAAAAATCTTGCTTCTGTTTCTTCTATTAAAAATGCACCCAAGCCTATTCTGTCATCAAAGGTGCTCACCTTATAGTTCTAGGTTAAAGGTCAAAAGGAACATCGTATATTCATCTTAAAACCGTAGTATTGCTGAATCCTGATTGGCATTGCCATTTTTCCTGATTGGGAAAGAAACATGAACCTTACTATTGGCACTAGCTCAATTAACTTCTATCAACAGACACAGTACAATACATCGTAGAACTTGAAATATTACAAATGTGTTGTAATAACTCTTTTTGCAAGTTATTCTCGTTTGACTTTGTAATTTAGGAATATGATGATGTGGCCATTGTTTTTCATTTTGAATCATGCAACTTTAGTATAAGAATATGAAAATGTAGCCATCCAACTTGAATAATGTTTGATTTGTTCCTTTTCTTTTGAATGGGAATGTACACCTGAACAAGCTGTTTTTTTTTTTGGGGGGGGGGGGGGATTTGCAATTGCAAAAGAACCATTATTTTGCTTTTCAAACCAGCAACATAGTCAAGGAATAACAAACATTATGACTTTTGTAACTTTATATATTCATTTTGTCATATATTTCTTTTGTGTGTTTTCAGGAGAACTGCTGATTTTAACAAATTTGTGAGGAGACAAATGTGGTTGTGGGGGTTTACGTGCTTTTGTTGGATATCTGGGTCCTTTTTGGAAGAGTACGGTACAAGCTGTTGCAACGGCAAAAGCAGTTCAGATGGTACCTCTAGTTGCCGCAGTACAAAATCCTGAGCTCCGATGGAAGTAGAATCACCAAGCATTTGTGTTTTATTCAGGAATGTGACTTGCCACACTATATTTAAAATAACAACTCATGCTTTGTCTCGCACATTTTTTTGTTTTGTTTTGTTTGTATGTAGGGGGTGTTTGGATGGATATTCAGTACTTACGGAGTTTTAGTGTTTCATATCCTTCTCTCTAAATTTGATCTGGAGTTGAAATGTTGAATGTTCAATCGTTGAGAGGGAGAAAGGTTGAACCGCTGAGCAGCACAGCCTTTCGGCGAACACGCTTTCCCTTTCCGAGTAGTTTGCCCTTTTTTCCCCCTTTTTTTTTGAGAGCGAGAGGGGTTGCTGGAAATAAAATTGAGAAAACGTTCATGGCCAGTTGTTTTCCTTCAATGTTGTGTGTCGATTCATCAGGTTGTAACATTTCGTTTAGTAATTAATCTGCTTTTAGTTTAGGGTTCTTCGTCGTTGGATTAGGTTCTTCGGCCGCCGCCGTCGCAAATCAAATCCTCTCCCCTCCCATTTATCCTGACGTGCGATGTTTATGTTTTTGCGATGAGAGGATGAGAGGTCAGCGGCGTTTGCGGATCGCCCCGGTGGGTGAGATTCGCCCCCGGTGGGCGGCTGCCGTCGCGGATGCTGAAGTGCTAGCGGAGGAAGGAACGACTACGGAGGCATCGGTCGTGGACGGCAGAAGTGCATCGGCCGGAGCGGAGGTTCACGACGACGACGATTGGGTCACGCCATCTGGTTTCTCGCGCGTCACCACTGATCCTCTACATGGGCTGCGGCCTGAGGGTTCAGCGGCGCGTCTCTGGAACAATGGTGATGGTGTCTCATCGGCGGAGTCGTCACCACCGTATTCTCCGTCCACTGCATCGCTGTGTCGAGCAGCGAAGAGTGCAGGTATTTCTAGTGAGGAAATTGATGAGGCATGCAAAGTGTTGGATGATCCGAAGGCAAGCGAGCTGGTTTTATCCACAGTCACGCCGGTGACGATGGATCGGCCAACGTCGATGGCCAGAAGAATTGTTACAACTCTGTTTCAAGGCCCGAAAAAACAGAGCGGGACTTGGAAAGGGCCATTGCCACCAAAGCGGGTCTCACCACCGCTGACATTGGAGGCATGCTTGGAGAAAGGGCTCATCGGGGATGGATCTCGTCGGAGCTCCGGCGAGCCTCAACGGCAGATCAACAAAGAAGATGAGTTTCAAATTTCAAAATCCGAATCTCAGTCAACGTTGGGCCGAGGAAAGGAACCGGCCAGCCCAGGTGTTTGGCTACAATCTGGCCCATCGTGGACTCGGGTCCGAATCAGATCAGCGGTGGGACGTTTCCTGTCGAGGAGAGGTACTCTGCCTATCGAATACAGATCAAGCGCCGCCACATCGCAAAACCTAGACCAATCCAAGCCATCGTACGCTTCTGTGCTTCGCCGTGGTGTGATCATGGAGAGCAACGGTATGATGGGAGGAGGAGGTCAACATGGGCAGTTTGGTGGCGGGGGAGGCTTCCATGGAGGAAACGTTGGGTTCCCAGGTGGCATGAGTGGAGGATTTCAGGCCGGTTTCAATGGTGACGGCCGAGGTTTCAATCAAGGTAACTGGAACAATGCTCCAGTGCCCAATGGCGGAGGTAATCAAGGTTTTCAAGGTGCTCAATGGGGGCCATTCCATGGCAGCGGGGGATTTGGGCGACCTCAGCAGAACATGGGGCCGGGAGGGCCGATGCAACATGGTGTGCCGCCGAATGGAGGCGCTGGTCATCAGTTTGGAGGAGGGGGACACCATCCTCACGGTGGCCAAAATTTCCAGGAAGGTTTCAACACTGGCGGTGGACGTGGAGCCATGGCAGGCCGGGGTGGATTCAACCCTGGGTATGGAGGCTCGTCGGGCCCTGGACGTGGAGGAAATAAGCAGAGAGGCAATGGGAGGGAGAGAGGTCGTGGGCGTAATGCACCAGGAAGGGGACAACAGGTACACACTGGCAACAATGTGCCTGGCCAGAATAGCAACAGGACAGGTTTTCATGGTGGAAGAGGAGGGCAACTACAAAATCTCGGTAATGGTCGTGGGGTTGAGATCCTCTGCATTACTTCCTAGTCACTGACATGTGGGTCCGGTCCCGCATGTCAGTGACTGGGCACAGACAGGAAGCAAATGCACATGAGCAGCAAGTGATGCCTCAGCAACCCGAGGCCAGTCATGTACAGAAAATGCGCCTGATGTAACTGATGTGAGTGCGACCACTTCTGGCACTAAGGATTTGAATGTGAGAGCAAGCCCAACAGCGGTCGAATCGACCACTACGTGAGTAAAAAATCAATATAGAAGAGAGAGAACGTGCTCCTGACACGGACACCGTCGCTCCTGCCGACGACCGTCGATTGCCTGTCCTGCCCACCCCGCAAAGCAAGATATGGAGCCCACACGAAATAAACAATACTTTTTTGCGTCGTTCACTCGGCGCGTCTGTTGAGCAGCGGGAGCGCGTGCATAGACGCCAGAGGAGCTGCACTGCCATGCACCGGTCGCTTATTGGGCTTGCTCTGAAGCCGATTCTGGACATACAACCTGTTGAGGAAGAAAACAATATTGAGGGGGAAGATGATTTTTCTAAGAGTAAGGATAAAGATAAGTGGTGCTTCAAGTGCTGTACCAAGGGTCATTCTAAAGAGGAGTGTACTACTGTCATCTTCTGTGTTATTTGTGAAAGTGAAGATCATGTGGCAGCTAAGTGCCCGATGAAGAGACGTCAAAAACCATATGCACATGCTGTGGGATATGCTGTTGACGACTTGGGTTTCTATCACATTCCTCATGCTCCTTATTCGACAACACAGAAAGACGGTAAAACAGCCTTGATCAGAGTTGTCGGTGGCCACTTGACAGAGGAAGAACTGCGTGGACATCTCAAGAGGTTGGTGCCGGGTAACTTTGAATGGGACATTCAGTTGCATGCTCCTGATACTTGGGTTACACCTTTTCCTTCGAAAAGTGAATTGAGGCGCACTATTAATTTCGGCTCTGCTAATTTGAAGAATGGCATGACTCTTAAGTTTGAAGAATTCCAGGAGGTTGAATATTTTGGGACTGAGTTACCCATGATTTGGATGCGAGTAACTAGCTTGCCAACGGTGCTACGATCATACGAGGTGATTTGGGCAGTTGGCTCTATGTTTGGTGCTACCCAAAGAGTTGATATGATCACCACAAGGAAGAATACTTTCGGAAGATTCAGGGTGGCTGTTCTTAATCCTGCTCGGATTCCTACTAAAATGGATTGTGTGATAGGGGCTCGTTTTTTTGAACTCACGTTTGAAATCGAGCCTAAGGAACCTAATTCAGATGTGCCGATGATCACTAGAGGGGGTAATGGTCGTGGTGACAAGGATGGAAATCGGGACAGGAATGTAGATGGAAAGGATGGGGGCGCTATGAAGGCAAAGCACTCTGCTGATCAGTCAAGTTCCAAGGCCATGGACGTTAGTGCTTCTGAAAATAATACTGATGGCATGGTCGAAGATTTAGGGGATACAGATCTTGAGGAGGAGGACCTGTTAGATGAGGACTTCAAAAGTGGAAATAATTTACTTGAGGATGGAGAGCTCCCGGGGTACAATGTACAACCGTCGAATGCGTCTGCTGCAGCGACACATGTGAATTTTAATTTGGGGATGACTGAACTGAATGCTACGACGGATGGTGTGATGGATGAGGTCATGGGGGATGTGAAGATGTCCGAGTCAGGCAGCGACATCGACCAGGTGTCGAAGGCACTCGATAGCGGCATCTGCAGTGGACTTCACCGAGTTTTTTCTGCGGTGGGCGTTACAGCTGGTGGGGCTGACGCCCAGTCCAGTGGTGGCGACGGGACAACACTCGACAGGAACGAGTACAGCGCCGGGGGGGGGGGGGGGGGGGGGGGGGAGGGGACGAGCAGCTTGGCATGCAGTCTTCTATCGGGTTGCACTCTGAGGCGGAAATCCAGGAGGAGCTGGACGGAGGCGCGCTGCTTGGCGGGGTTCTCGGTACCTTGCCCAGCAGCGGCCAACAACAAGTGGGCGCGTCACTCACGGGGGTGGAAGGGGTACCACTTATAGGTGGGAAATTTTCTGCCCCAGGGGAACAACTGCAGTCTGACACCAATGTGAATCCTTCCACGGCTCTAGGCCCTCTGCTTGAGAGGGCTTTACTGGAGCTGAAAGGTTCTAATGGTGTGGCTAGTCGCAAAACACCTTTGCGCAGAAGCAAGAGGACGGAGGCGACGGCAGACGAGGACTCTATGGAGAAGGCTGGGAGGCTTGTGGCAAAAAAGAATCTAGAATTAGAAGAAGGTAATATTTCTAAAAATTCTATCCTGTCTTTTACAGATGAGCATGTTGCAGATAAGATTAAGAGCATTGGGGTCTCTCTAGGTAGAGAATCTAGTAGTGTTCAATCTTCTGTTAAGCTTATTAAAAAAGTAGAGAAGGATAGAGTTAATGTTCCTAAGACAAAAACCGGGCAGGATAGCAATCTAGACTTAGATGATTCTGATTGTGATATCGACCAAGCAACTCTTGGTTACCTTTGTGGTGACTTGACGGAGGAAATTATGGACGATAACAATGAGAGTCTAGTTGTGTTATCTGCTAGTCATAACATTAAGAAAAATAAGGCTGATAAAAATAAACCTTCCCGTAAGAGACTTACTGCTAAAAAAACAAATCGTCTTCCAATGAAAGGTGTTTTTTGGAACAACAGAGGTCTACGGGACTTGGCTAAGTCTAATTTTCTAAATGATTTGTCTTTGCAAAAGAATTTGGATTTTATTGCTATACTTGAGACCCATAAAAGGAATTTTTCGGACGAAAGCCTAAATACCTTTTGTGGGGGTAGAGAGTTTTTTTGGCATTGGATCCCACCTAAAGGTAGATCAGGGGGTATTCTGGTAGGAGTAAGTTTAGAGTCTTTTCTTGTGGAAAAAGTTTTAGATGGGGAGTTCTATGTAAACGTGCATTTAAAGAACAAATGTGATGGCTTTTGTTGGGTTCTTATGGCTGTTTATGGTGCAGCTCAAGTAGAACATAAAGATCGCTTTCTAGCAGAGTTCGTAAATGCTTGTAGTAGGGAAACTCTTCCTCTTATGGTAGGGGGTGACTTTAATATCATTAGAAATCCTTCTGAAAAAAATAACGATAGATTTGATGGTAGATGGCCGGCTCTTTTTAATGCTTGCATAGAAACCTTGAACTTAAGGGAACTAGAGCTTTCAGGTAGGAAGTTTACTTGGGCTAACTCAGCGGCTAGCCCAACGTTCGAGAAGTTAGATAGAATCTTAGTGAGTACTGACTGGGAACTGAAATTTCCGCTTTCTTCTGTAGAGGCTCTTACTAGAGATATATCTGACCATACGCCATTGTTACTTGACACTGGAGATGCTTCTCATAGAGGTAACAACTCTTTGTTCAGATTTGAACTGAGTTGGTTAATCAGAGAAGATTTTCATGACACGGTGGTAAAAGTATGGCAGAAAGAAACTAGAGGCCGATCTGCTATACAGAAATGGCAAAATAAAATTAGAGCGCTTCGTAGATATCTTAAGGGCTGGGCTAAAAACCAAATAGGTGAAAAAAGAAAGCGTAAGTCTTTTTTATATGCACAACTAGACGTGTTGGATAGAAAGGCTGAAGTGATGTTGTTATCGGCACAAGAGTTGGAGTACAAGTTTTTCCTCACTTCTGAGTTAACGAAATTGCTTCAAGTGCTGTACCAAGGTTCATTCTAAAGAGGAGTTAACGAAATTGATAATACTAGATACTTTCAACTTTTAGCTAACGGTGGACATCGCAAAACTAGGATTCAACAGCTAGAACAGGATGAGGGTATTGTCGTTGGTAATGAGAATCTTAAGAGTTATATTACTGATTATTATAAAAATCTTTTTGGAGAGCCAGAAAGTAATAATTTTAGTTTATATGAGAGTCTAAGAGATGATATCCCTCAGGTCTCAGATGTTGAAAATGATTTGCTTTCACAACCTTTTACTGAAAATGAGATTAAGGAGGCTATTTTCCAGATGGAGCATAATAAAGCACCTGGTCCTGATGGCTTCCCAGCTGAGTTTTATCAGAACTTCTGGGAGACCATAAAAGTGGATCTTTTGGAGCTTTTTCGTGATTTCCACAGAGGAAACCTGCCACTTCATAATCTAAATTTTGGTATTATTATGTTGTTGCCTAAAAAGGCAGAGGCGATTAAAATTCAACAATATAGGCCTATTTGTTTTCTTAATGTAAGTTTTAAATTGTTTACCAAAGTTCTCACAAACAGAATCTCTTTAGTAGCTCATAAGGTAATTAGGCCCTCTCAGACGGCGTTCTTACCAGGTAGGAATATATTAGAAGGGGTAGTCATTTTACATGAGTCGTTACATGAGATGCATAAAAAGAAGAAGAATGGGGTAATTTTAAAACTTGACTTCGAGAAAGCCTATGATAAGGTGAAATGGCCTTTTTTGCAACAAGTGTTGCGAATGAAAGGTTTCTCGCCATCTTGGTGTTCTTGGATTCAACAAGTTATATCCCTAGGTAGCGTAGGCATCAAAGTAAATGATGACATAGGCCATTTCTTCCAAACAAAGAAAGGAGTGCGACAAGGTGATCCGTTGTCACCTATTATTTTTAATATAGTTGTAGATATGTTAGCTATCTTAATAACTAGAGGGAAGGATAATGGTCATTTTAGAGGAGTAGTCCCACATTTGGTAGATGAGGGGCTATCTATTTTACAATACGCAGATGACACGATAATTTTTATGGAGCATGATTTAGAAGAGGCTAGGAATATGAAGCCTTTACTTTGCGCTTTTGAGCAACTGTCGGGTTTAAAAATTAATTTCCATAAGAGCGAGATGTTTTGTTATGGGGCGGCTAAGGAAAATGACAGTGAATACTCAAATATCTTTGGATGTGATATGGGTACTTTTCCTTTCAGATACCTTAGTATTCCAATGCACCATAGAAAACTTAGAAATAGCGATTGGAAAGAAATTGAGGAACGATTTCAAAAGCGTTTGAGGGGTTGGAAAGGCAAGATGCTATCGGTAGGGGGGCGTTTAGTACTCATCAACTCTGTTCTCAGCAGTCTATCGATGTTTATGCTATCTTTCTTTGAGGTCCCTTGGGGAATCCTTAAAAAACTAGATTATTTTTTATCTAGATTTTTTTGGCAAAGTGATGGACATAAAAAAAAATATAGACTGACAAAATGGGGAATCCTTTGCACTCTGAAGATTCAAGGGGGGCTGGGTATTCTAAACTTAGATCTTCAGAATAAGTGTCTGTTAAGTAAGTGGCTTTATAAGTTAATAAATGA
Organism: Eragrostis curvula; assembly: GCA_007726485.1. NCBI lineage: Eukaryota > Viridiplantae > Streptophyta > Magnoliopsida > Poales > Poaceae > Eragrostis > Eragrostis curvula. The sequence goes on from RWGY01000755.1 coordinate 49,439, forward strand.
GGACGGAGTATGGCAAACTTTACTTCGGAATAAATACTTGAGACATAAAACCATTACACAAGTTGAGTATATGCCCGACGATTCTCATTTTTGGTCTGGTCTCATGAAGGTGAAAAGAGACTTTTTTGAGATTGGGACATTTCAACTTAGGAGATGGGACTCAAGTAAGGTTTTGAGAGGATAAATGGTTAGGAAATGCAACTTTCAAAGACCAATATCCTGCCTTGTATAATGTAGTTAGGAAAAAAAGTGCTACAGTTGCGACGGTTCTAGGATCAAATCCGTTGAATGTCTCTTTTAGGAGGTCGTTAGTAGGCAACAATTTTCTTGCGTGGCAACAGGTAATTGCTAGGATTGTAGATGTCCATCTTTTAGACCAAAGAGATATTTTTGTGTGGTCCTTACATCAAAATGGAAAGTTTTCAGTTCGTTCTATGTATAGAGCGTTAGCTGAACCAGATGTTGTGCCGTGCAATCATGTAGTCTGGAAACTTAAATTGCCCTTAAAGATTAAGATCTTCATATGGTATTTGATAAAAGGTATAGTTCTCACAAAGGATAATCTAGCGAAAAGACAATGGAAAGGAAATATGAAATGTGGTTTATGTAATCTAAACAAAACAATACAACATCTCTTTTTTGATTGTCATATAGCAAGATTTATCTGAAGAATAGTACAAGTTTCATATAATATATCTCCTCCGCAAAGCATTCAACATTTGTTTGGCAATTGGTTTGTAGGAGTTGATAGGAAACTTCAGTACAAAATTTTGATGGGAGCTTGTACTATGTGTTGGGCAATTTGGTTATCTCGAAATGATTTGGTCTTTAACAAGGCACAAGCTGTTACTTCTATGCAGGTAATTTTCAGATGAACGTACTGGATTTGCTCATGGACGTTGCTGCAAAAGGAGGAGGACAGATCCCAAATGATTTGGGGGTGTCGTGCGCTTGAGACTACGGTCATGGAGATTTTTGTCAAACACGGATGGTTTCATAATAATAGACTTGCTTTTTAGTATCACCCTGTTCGCCTCGCTGCTTTGCAGCAGCTACAGTGTTCGCAGTTATTTCTGCAGCAGCAGCTACAGTGTTTGCAGTTATTTTTCTGCAGCCGCAGCCGCAGCTGCAGACTACCGAACACCCTGTATGTTGCGAGCAATGGAGTGTTTTATAAGTTATCCCGCCTTTCTGGGCGCTGGTATTAGTATAGTTTTGTAATAATCAACTTCATAAACAGCTACATGCATTGGTCGATGCAGAGACTGGAATATTAAATATATTCCTTTTTCTAAAAAAAATGTTGTGTGTCATGCGTAGTTCAAACAGGAAACCTATCCTGCAGGAGTTGTCTCACCCGCTTCACCATGGCTAGCATTCTAGCAATCTCTCCACGCAGTTGCCAACTTCAGTGGCCTCGTTGTCTCAGCGCACAATCCTAGTGTCTGAAGATACAATTACAACGGCCTCAGCGATTGCAACGCTACAACGAGAAAGTTGTTAACTGCTTCTTCTTTTTTAGAGAGAGAAGGAAAGTTGTTACTTTTCGTAAGAAAAAAAAAGGAAAGTTGTTACTGCTGGATACTGTAAAAACAAACACGGGCAGCAAGAGAAGTTGGCCCAAGACAGAATCCGCCGGCCCACAGTTGGTGCGCGGCTGCCAGTGCCAACTGCCAAGCGGACCCTTTCTATACCGCGCGTGCGGTATATACCGCGCGGTACATGGCACTTGGGCCCGACGTCGGCCCATTACAGCGCGCAGCCCAGCAAAAGACACAGAGCAGCGGAGCGGACGAGCATCGTCAAGCTCGGGCAGTCGTCGCCCCGCCGCGCCCGTCCCGTCGTGCTTCGCCCAGCCACGCCGCGCCCGCAACCCCGCCGTACTTCGACCCGCCGCTCTCAGCTGTGCCCCGCCGCGTACAATCGCACCACCACGCGGGATCCAGCCGGAGATTGTTTCAGACCAGTGGAGAAAGCGATTGTTCCGGCGAACAAATCCATTGTTCCAGCCGAAGAAATTAATTGTTCCAGGCGACAAAACGGATTGTTACAGGCGAAGAAACCGATTGTTCCAGCGAAGAAACCGATTGTTCTAGGCAATTAACAGATTGTTCCAGACTCCAAAGGAAGAAGTTAATTGTTCTAGGTCAAAATTTCATGGGTGTGTACGGTACGGCGAAGGAGCACAGCGGGAGATACCTGACGGGGAGGGAGCAGCGCACAGAGCGTGTCTGGACAGCGTGGAATGGCCGCGAAGGAAGAAGGAAAGGCGTCCATGGCGGAGCCGTCGCACACAGGGACGAAGGCGTGAGGTAGAAGAAGGCACCAATGGGCCGAAATTAGCGTCGGCATCAAGCCCAAACCGCGCGCGCGGTTGATAACTAATACCGCACGCGCGGTGTATAAGGTTTGGGACTGCCAAGCCCCAGCCGCCCTCAGTGGAGCTCCTCCCTCGCGCGCCGCCCCCCTCCATCGGACACGCCCCTCCTTCGCCTCACCGTCTGCCTCGTCCTCCTCCCCGCATCGTCGTCCCCAACTCCCCGTCCCCGCCGCCGTTCTCTCTCCATCCCCATCCCCGCCGTCGTCCGCTTCGCCGTGTCCGTCCGTGCCGCCGCCCTCGAAACATGGCGATCCAGGTAGCTTCGCCCTCCCCCTCCCCCTTCTCCATCAAGTATGAACTCGTCGAACTAGATCTCGTCTGATAGCCATGGAATTGTGTGTTGTTCTTCCTGCATTGCTCGCACTAGATCTCGTCTGGCTACGCTCCTGTTCTGGTTGTTGCTGTGCTGCTCAACGCCGTAGCTGTAGTTTGGCATTTTTCATGTGCTGTTCAAACCTACAAGTTTGTACAGAATTTGCTACTATCCCTGCTGATTTTGCCGATGTCATGGCTAGTTCATTCACACTTCAGAGCAGCATGATTGTGCACTGGTCGAGTGCTGGTTTACATATAAGTATGGTCAGGGGCGAAGCTAGGATTTTAGCTAAGCTAGTTCAGGTGTAGTTTTATAGTGTATTGAGTTGAGCTGTTGATATCCAGCTGGTGGATCAACACAATAGCTGGTTATCTAATATTTTGTCAAAAGAGAAGGCAACCTATCACTAGTTTCTTAACAGATTACTAATTTACATGCAGTACCTTCTTGTTGTGCATGCCTTTGCTATCCAGGTGCTTATCAGATTTGGCATCAGCCATGTTTAGTTGGCTATTTATGGGATGGTACAAAGTGTTTGCTGGATCTGTTCAATGCTCTCATTGTATCCAGATAGAAGAGTATCATGCTGATTGTGTCAAAAAAATTCCAAACAGCCAAACACGATTTGGATTTTAATTCCTGGAAAGTAATTCTGTGCACATCCAAACAACAATTTCGGAAATGAATCATTTTCTACATGATTCAATTCCATCCATTTTAATTTTGGGCATTCGATTGACGGAAATGAATCTGCTAGTTTTAGCTGTTAACCCGAGCTTGCACATTGTGGTGATCATGGCCACGGCTTATGCGGACATTAGGGCCTGGATCCCGACCACTATCTCCATTACCAGGGTTAGTTGTAACTTGTACCTAGGCTTTTATCGAACTCAGAAAAGTGCAGCTCTTGCAGCACCAAAATCCAATTGTGTTTGTACATGTCTGTGCTTCAATCAGATATCTTACCCAACAGCGTTGTACCAATGTTGGTAAGGTCATAGTATTTCAGGGTGTGATAGTTTCAGTTTTAACGGTTGCAACTGCTGGCTGCGGCTGCGGCTGCAATGGATTGCACTAGTTGCAACAGCCCACAGCCGCAGCTGTAAATAGCTCAAGCGACCACTTATCTGATTTACACTACATCTAGGAAATTTTCTAAAATGAAAGATTTTTCTTTTATTTTTGGAATGCATCATTTATCTGATTTCTCAATGATTTATTCAATGCCTTAATTCTATATTGCTGTCTTATCTTTGCGTATGATTTAACTTGGGTTGAGACAGCTGGGGTAGTGATGAATAGATTTCAGATTCTTGTAAAAAGATAGTTAAATTCGAAAATTGGAATCTGTAAAGATTCATAAGTGAAACCAGCTGGGCAAGGTAGGGTGCGGGGAGGCTATGGTGGTCATCATCGGGTCTCGGCTGCGGGCTTTGTATGTGGCCAGGGTCGACCTCCCCTCAGCAGAGGAAGCCAAGTGTCGTTAGTTCTTTTTTTCATTTTCTTTTTCTTATTTGTCAAGTGTCAGTGGGGATTAACAGGGAAGGAGAGATGTGCAGGAGGGTCTCATTGTTAGCTATTATTCGTTGTTTCGGAAGGGCTTGGACGAAAGTATTGCAAGGAGGATTTGTCAGCTAGATTTAGTTATCTGAGAGATCCGATGGATGCAAGCTCATGAGATGAAGTGAATGTAATTTTGCAAGAGAAAGCTCTCGTTTTAATATGTGAAAAATTCTTTGTTATTTTTTCTTTACCCTGAAAGTTGCTGAATTTCTGTTATCTTTTCGCTGAGGAACATTTCCCTCTTATAAGCAAGCAATTCTAATAAAGGTCTTTTCTCGTGATTACCCTTTCAGGAAGGTGGCATCAGAACCCTCAGTAATCTTTTCCGTGTAATTGCCGTGAAGCTACCTAGTAACCGTGGGATTCATGGTTATGTAAGTTGCTACAACCACATTGCTTTATGTTTGATGTAGAAGTTAGTCTGTCGGCAGCAGAAATCACAAGGGTTGTTATCATGTGCTACATTGTTGGTCACAACTGCATGTTTAGACCTGTATTTTTCTTTGTCGCGTCTGTAACTAGCAACTTTAGTTCTTTACTTTGTGCTCTTTCTTCACTGTTCTGAATCCTGATCCCATGCAAGCATTTTAAGTACCTTGTGAAGAAGAATTCATCGCGAGTTATTGTTCTGACTTCTGATCCCGTTTAATGCTGGCTGGAAGGCACTTGAACACAAGCGGGCCAACATCTGTGTGCTCTCAAGTGAAGCAAGCATTTTCATCCCATGCATCCACCAGGCGCAGAACGTTTTGTGAAGATCATTTCGCAGCGTAAGTACTACTGACCAATTGTCTCAGAAATTTTTGATTAATGGGTCCACTGGGTTTAATAGTCTTTGCTTTTCTGTAGAATGTTGCTTCCTGCATTTCCTATAGTAAATGCGCTTACGATTATCCTCTCACCAGGCCGCTCACTTTATTCTCTCATCTGCATTAGATCGTTGCCAATATTCCTTCTTGAAAAAGACTGAATTTTAGTAACAGATAGTAAATTGGAGATAATACAAAAGGGATGTAACAAGATATCTTGTACAGAAAGCTATTTAATGGAACCTAGCAGGAAATTTTGGAATAATACCATAATTCATTTTCTTTACGGAAAGGACACAATGCAAGGGGTTCTTTTTCCCTTTTGTTTTCTAGGTTTGTAATGGAAGACCCTGTTTTAACTTTTGGATCAATCAACTTTAGTCAGAATATGCCGGTATAGATAGACTAATTGAAGTTGCTAGGTATATTCATTTCATGTATTGGCTTTGCAATTACAAAAAAGTAATGTACATTATGTTGTGGTGGAGGGGTTCCGCAAACTAACCGTCTATTCCTTTCATCATAAACATTTTCTTTTGCAGATACCAACGGGATTCTGACAAATATTTTATGAGGCATATGCTGTTGTGCGGTTTTACTGGTGCGTCTGTTGTCATTGGGATTGTTGCTGAGGATTGTACAAGCACCAGTGATGGCCGAAGCGCTTCACTCCAGAGGGGATCGAGCTAGATCAAGGCCTCTTGGTCCTGTGCACCCATGTGCCTGTTCCTGCTAATTTTGGACGTTGGACCGTGGTTAATGTTTGGTTAGAGTCTGTGAACGCAATGGTGAATAGTTGACAATCTGCGGCATTTTGGACTTACAAGCAGATATGAATTTCTTCTGTCTGAACCGTGTATCAAACTGTAAACATTTCAGGACAGAATTTGTTAGTCTGCTTCAATCTTGAGAGACCGCCAACACTGCTTGTCCCCCTGTATTTTTCTCTCCTTTCGATTACAGTGTGGCCCCACTTTCCGTTTGCAATCTTCCGTCACAATTTGCAGATCAAGATAGTAGTCCTGCATCCGCCGTCCGATGAAGATCCATGGTCAAAGGCCCGCAACTGGTTACTCGCGGCTCTGCTCCGTCAGTACGTCGACTTCTGATGGCCCCGCGCCGCGCCTGGATTTCTAGTGCTGCCCTCGTAGCCACAGGGTCCCCGGCGCACGGCGCCCAGTCGCCAATCGCCATACATAGTACGCGGCTGAAACAAAATATCCCGCACAAACGACGCGGGAACCAACGAGCACCCTGCACCCGTGCACCGGACGAACACAGGGAGGCGCACCGGCGTGCGACGTGCGCCATGGCTGCCGTGACCAGCACCGCCTCTCTCTGCCCCGCCGGCCTCTCTTCCTCGTCGTCCTCCTCCAGGCTCAAGCCCAGGAGTCAAAGGAAGCTGCTGGCGACAACAGTCTGCCAATGCCAACCGTCTCGGTACGTCCCCTCTCATTTGCTGGTTTCACGCGTTCTAAGATTACAGGCAATTCAGTAGCATATCAGGCAATTCAGTAGCATATATCAGAAATGGTGAATGCTTGTTTGGTCGTCAGGGCGGAGGGGGTGAGTCGGAGGGAGGCCGTGCTCAGCATCCTTCTCTCCGGGGCTGCCGCCGCGCCGGTGCTCGCTCCTGCCGATGCTTTCGCCGAGGCCGAGGCGACCGGTACAGCAGAGTCGCAGGATGGATTCAGTACGTACGAGGATGAGGCCAACAAGTTCTGCATAACCATTCCACAAGGTAATAAAGAAGCTACGGTGACTGACCAGAATCAATGGGACAGGATTAGAAGGCAAGCGGTGTGAGTAAAACTCTGCAATTGTGTGCAGGCTGGCTGGTCGGCGCCGGCGAGGCCAGCGGCATCAAGTCCGTCACGGCGTTCTACCCTGAACAGGCCCCCGACTCCAACGGTACGTACGCGTGTTTTCACCTCTGAGTCACGCGTGCAAGGTTACTTAAAAAGGCCCTTTTCTTTCCTCTTCCGGGGTAAATTTATTCATACGTGCTTCTGCATCTGCCACCGTTCTCAGTCAGCGTCGTGATCACCGGAATCGGGCCGGACTTCACCAGCCTCAAGTCCTTCGGCGACGTCGACGCCTTCGCCGAGAACCTGGTCCGTAGTACTCTACATTGATTCCACAAATGACTGCGCACGGTGCGCTAAGCAAAGATTCAGCTAATGAGAGGCCATGTCCTCACCTCAGAACCTTGAGTTGCTATCAAGTCATGCTATGAAACTTGAATCCCTGAGCAGGTGAACGGCCTGGACAGGAGCTGGCAGAGGCCGCCGGGGCTCGCCGCGAAGCTCATCGACTCCAAGGCATCAAACGGTACTTGCTTTGCTTGCACCTCCTCTTCAGAGCCTTACGCACCTGACAGACAGAGTAATCGTATCATCTCTGAACGTTTGACGAGCCTGACCATGGGTGGACGCAGGCCTGTACTACGTGGAGTACACACTGCAGAACCCCGGCGAGCGGCGGCGGCACATCGTGTCGGCCATCGGGATGGCGTTCAACGGCTGGTACAACCGACTGTACACGGTGACGGGGCAGTACATCGACGACGAGGACTCCGACAAGTACAGGCCTCAGATAGAGAAGGTGAGACACGATGATCGCATTTTGATTCTGTCTTCCTTCCGATTCAGGCCCGAATGAAGTGTTGAAGGATGGTGTTCTCTCGTTTTGCAGGCTGTCAAGTCGTTCAGGCTGACATGAAAGTGAGCTCCGCTCTCTATTGCATTCGCATTGACCGGTCGACGATGTGCAGAGAAGAGAAGGCGCGGTAGCGAAATCCTGTAGCATATGCAAGTAAATTGATGCGCGGCCATTTTATAGAGCTGTGGGAGTAATATGTATTTCACATTCAGCCAAAAAAAAAAGCCTCTATGTCTCGGATATATGCGGCGTTGTGCACGAAACACAAATACTTCGACACTCTAACAAATGAGTGAGAGTGATCATGTTTTCCAGAGGTGAAATAGTGTACGGATTTTATTTTGTTCCCCTGGACTACTAATATTTTATTTTGTACGGATTTTATGATTTTTCTAGTGCAAATATGTGCATTTCAGTAATCAGTAGGCGCAAATAGTGTGTGCTGTGGCGTCCAACACCACCGTTTTCAAGCCATACTCCTGACATGGGCCTTCCCGTTCACGGTTATTAGAATTTGGGCTGGATTCGACCCATGTTCCCGTTCAGCCCATCACTCGTCTGAAATGAAAACCGGCCGACACGTGGCGTATCTGGCTTCCACCCAAAGCGGACACGATTCGAAATTCGAAATCCAAAAAACAAGCCGTTGGAGCGGCGCGTCCTCCTCGGCGTCCCCTCCCGTCAAACGGCTCTCTCCCCCCGCTCCCCATACAAAACCGCCCCCCCAATTCCCAACCCTCATCCACGCACCCCACACCGCCCCATTCCAATTCCGCCGCCCACCTCCTCACGCGCTCAACCCAAATCGAGAGAAGAGAGACGACGAGGATCCGCGCGATGGCGACGCTCCAGCACCCGCTGAAGCCGACGGCGGCGGTGTCGGCGCCGACGACGACGACGGGGGGCGGGCTGCGCGCGATGGATCTGTACGAGAAGTTGGAGAAGGTCGGCGAGGGAACCTACGGGAAGGTGTACAAGGCGCGGGAGAAGGCGACGGGCCGGATCGTGGCGCTGAAGAAGACGCGGCTCCCCGAGGACGACGAGGGCGTGCCGCCCACCGCGCTGCGGGAGGTGTCCCTGCTGCGGATGCTGTCGCAGGACCCGCACGTCGTGCGCCTCATCGACCTCAAGCAGGGCCAGAACAAGGAGGGCCAGACCATCCTCTACCTCGTCTTCGAGTACATGGACACCGACCTCAAGAAGTTCATCCGCGGCCACCGCGCCAACCACGAGAAGATCCCCGCCCACACCGTCAAGGTACGGCCCCAGATCTGCGGCGTTGGTTTTTTTTTTTTTTTTCAGTTACCTTTTTCCGCTTCGAGAGTCATTGAATGTACGCGCGCGAGGTGTTTGTGGGAATGCTTATCCGCCTGCTGTTACTGATTTGGTGGATGTCATCCGCGTTCGCAGATCCTGATGTACCAGTTGTGCAAGGGCGTGGCCTTCGTCCACGGCCGCGGCGTGCTGCACCGCGACCTCAAGCCGCACAACCTGCTCATGGACCGCAAGACCATGGCGCTCAAGATCGCCGACCTCGGCCTCAGCCGCGCCTTCACCGTCCCTCTCAAGAAGTACACCCACGAGGTACGTCTTGTTCCCCGCTACATCCGCCGCACGGGTGTTCCCGATTGATTTCTGTTCGTGGATGGATCTGTTCAACAACGGCTTCTGAATTGCTCTGCAGATCCTGACGCTGTGGTACAGGGCGCCTGAGGTTCTTCTTGGCGCCACGCACTACTCCACGCCGGTTGACATGTGGTCCGTTGGCTGCATTTTCGGTAATAACACGATAAGCGCAAACATGATTTGCCGCTATATGCACTGCTTCAGAATTCACGTGCTGACATCCTAAACTTATTTGTGAATGGCAGCCGAGTTGATCACTTACACTGCACTTTTCCCTGGGGACTCTGAGGTGCAGCAGCTCCTGCACATTTTCAAGTAATAACCCCAGCGCCTTGCTAACTGTTCCTTGTTCTTTCACTCAATTTCTTCCTGCACATTTTCAAGTAATACGGTTCATCCTGTTTTCTTGCTGTCAGGCTGCTGGGCACCCCAAATGAGCAGATTTGGCCGGGAGTTAGCAGCCTTCCGAACTGGCATGTGTACCCCCAGTGGAAGCCCTCCAAACTGGAGACTCTTGTTCCTGGCCTTGATGCCGATGGCTACGATCTGCTTGAGGTTAGTACTGATCATGAAATGGGCCAATGGCTGCAAAGATGTGTTGTACTTGCTTTCGATCTGTATGTGTTCTACTTGCTTTCGATTGTCCATTAGAGAAAATTGTAGAAGTGGCTGATCGATCTGTATGGGTTGTACTTGCTTTCGATTGTCCATAAGAGCTTGTGATACGTTCTAACTTGTCGTGCTTGCTGCAGAAAATGCTGCAATACGAGCCGGGGAAGCGGATCTCTGCCAAGAAGGCGTTGGAGCACCCGTACTTCAACGATGTGAACAAGGAGCTGTACTGAAGCGATTCAAGTTGCAGGATTGAAGCCATTGAGAGCCTTCACGGATTAGGGTGAAGGCATTGCTTATATGACCCGTTTTTACGTTTCTTAGCTTGTTTGGTTGTGTAACCTGACTGCCCTGAAGCAGTGCTTATGCTTCCAGGGCAGAGTATCTCTGTTTTCTAGATGCCTTCTTGTGTGCTATTAAGTCACTTTGGTTGTGATGGATGACTAATTGTTAGGGAAAAAATCGACATAATGAACTCATTTCAATGAGTGAAATTCAGTCACTTTGGTTGTGATGGACGACGAATTATTAGTGAAAAAATCGACATAATGAAACTCATTTTTCATTGAGTGAAATTCAGTCACTTTGGTTGTGATGGATGAGTGGAGCGATGCTTCTCTCAACTGTCATTCTGCGTGCTTATTTTGGTCTGCTTGCCCGCTTTGGTTCGTCTGCAACCTGCTCGCTCGCCATCGGCGACGAGGGTCCAGCAGCTGTCGAGGGAAGGTGACACGTGAAAAGTTGAAAGTTGTTATTCTGTGTCAATCGAAGGCCACAAAATATATGAAAAAGACTGCGAAAATGAATGATAGGGTTATATTAAGGCGAGACAATGTCAGGATGGGATCGGACCTGTACGGGGTCCATGAACTACAATGAACGAAGAACAGCGACTGTGTTTAACGAAGTCTACGCCTCCTGCCTCCGCTGTAGTATACAATAGGGAACGTCTTGTTGTTACGTGAGGAAAAACCGCGCACCAATGCTAAGGAGATTCGCATCCACATCCCTGCTCTGCCGTACCCGTACGACGCGTATACACAAGTCTCGCAGGTAGAGGATCTGCTTACATACCGATCCAAGTCAATCAACAAACGCTGCACCACCTTGCGGGTCGTGGACGTGTAGCTAGCATTGCCCATCCTCTTTTTTTTTAAAAAAAAAAGAACATTGCCCATCCTGGCTTGCAGTTTGCGGTACATGTGTCGTCTTCGTCGAATTCGATTTGTACCACCACCACCACCACTTACTGGGGTGCCCCGCGATATAATTGGGTGTGCACACGGAGCTATCCCTCCCATCCCATGCCTAACTATCGGTACTTGCATAGTACCATGGTCCATGATGCCGCAGAAGTAGTAGCATGGTGTTGACGAGACAAGTGTCGAATTGTCGATCCTTCCTGCAGCTAGCTACTCAGACCAGACGATCCTCGATCCACCACTCGGACCGGCTAACCCTGTCCTCCGACACCCCAAAAAAAAAAAAAAAAAAACTGCAACACCAATTTTTACGAGATGGGCACTCCACGGTGAAGTAGGTGACCGGCGATTAGTCCAGCCGTGACCGCTGCACGTACGCCCAATAATGCCAGGAAACGAACGGATCGGTTTCTTCCTCGGTCAGTGTCCAGTGTTCCTCCTATGCGTCGCGGATACGTGCCACGCACGGACGCCCCCAAATGACCCGTACCGCGAGTCGGTAAACACCGACAACGGCCGCCGAGAGCGAGACGAGGAGGTTGGTGTCGACGCGCGCCGGGGGAAAGCAACCGCACGTAGCCGGGGAAAAAAACGAACGAAACGAACGATCCTTGCTTCTCGCCGCGCGCGGCTGGGCACGCACGCACGCGTGCGTCGACGTCGCACGTACGGGTCCCTCCCCCAACTGCCACCGGTTCCAAGGAGAGGAGCGGCAACGTGGGCGCGAACGCGAGAGAGGCCCGACTCAGCTGCGAGGTGTCGAGTAGCTCGTCGCTCGCTTCAGAGTAGTAGTACTAACCGGCGTCCGAGGCGACAAGTCACGGCCTAGAAGCCTTCGGACTATAGAACACACGTAACGTACGTGGGCCAACGCGTCCACGTACGTGGTTTCGCCGTGCGGTGGCGGTGCGGATGATCCGGTCCGGCACCAACAAACCAGCAGGCACGTACGGCGGCATGGGTACCGTATCGACTTGTAGTGCTGTGCTAGTCCAACGATCCGAGGAGCGTATATATGGAGGTCGATCAATGCCCATACATGGCGACCTAACGAAAACCGCGTTTTCCGCTTTGTCTGGCGCCGATCGACTTCAGGCGTCCGTCTCCTCGCCCGCGTGTCGAACCATGGATGCATGGCATGGCATGGCATGGCGCGGTCTTTCACGGAGCAGACCAGGCAGCGCTCTCGTCCCTGCACAACTGCCGAGTCAGCTCGTCCGTGGGTTGTGTACCGTACAGTTACAGGGGCACGCTGCCGGTCACGCGCACCACGCCGTGTCATCGTGTGTGGCTTGACGCGCTCACCGTAGCTAGCAGCTTTACACTGTTTTTTTTTTGGTTGAGCTTTACACACGCGCGCGTACCGAGCTGTACGCATCTTTCTCCAAAAAAACGATGGCGCGAAACCGAGCGGTACCGTCCGAGCGCGACGCCGACGACGAGGTCCGCCGCGCGCGTGTGTGAAATGAAGAGAGGTGGTGACACGCGCGTGCGCGACGCAGGACGGCCCGAAAGAATCGCCATCCGGGATCGTGCGGTGCCTGTGCTGGACCTTTAAAGTCGGTGTCGGTTACAGTGCACCGTCACACAGATTTCAGCACGCGCCGGCATCGATCAGCCGAGACGTTGCCGCGCGGGTAGATGATGACACGGGAAGAAAAGGGTATTTTAGCATCGCATTCAGAAAGGAACCCTGCTGATGCGGACGCGTTCCCCTGACGTTCAGTTCAGGCTGATGACGTGCCGTTACAGCGCGGACACTTTGGTAAGTTCTGGTTCATCTGCTGGATAAATTACTAATCAACAGTCAAGTGGCATCTGAAATTCCACCATCTCCATCACACTCATCAGGCATCGGCCACGTTTGGTGCCCGGTGATAAATCACCCGACTTCGCCAAAAAAAAAAAAAAAAAAAAAAAAAAAAAAAATTAGCACCGTCTTCACGCACTTCCTTGCTGCGCCTGCCCCGGGGCTTCCGCCGCACGGACCAACTACGGTGCAGCATGCATGCTTTCCTAGCTGAATGCTGAAGCGTCCACAACTGCAGTTACAGGTAAACAGGTGATCGATGAATGTCTAAATAGAGGGGATAATGCAGCAAATCCGTCCGGTCACCGGGCGTCGCATAGCATTGCCGTTCTTCGGGTTAGGTTATGCTGATCAGAGATATTCGTTTTACTTGCTACTTCTAGCGTATAATACGTCTTGTTGCATTGTTTGAACTTTCTTTACGCCCAACCGATCACGACAGTGCTGCCGACACATAACCGGCACGTCATGCCCGCGTCCAGCTCGATCGCGAACGTTGCCGTTTGAAATGGCCCTCCCCTGAAAACGACAAAGAATCCACTGCTTTTTCTGATCGTAGAATCCACCGCTTTTAGTGACCCAGCAATCCGATCATGGCGTAAGCACCGCAACAAAAACAAGGGTTAAACACTTAGACCTGTTTGGTATGAAGGATTTCTTCCTCGTTTCTGCGGGAATTGAACTGTTTTCTGTGAAATTCCTGTGAACCGCCGCCTGTTCGGTTCTCTCGCCACCAGCCAACGTTGGCTGATTCTCTCCCACAAATTACTGTAGCGACGCGAGTTACTGTAGCGACGAGTGAGAGGGATTCAGCCGGCGCTGGCTGATGGCCAGCCAACCGAACGAGCTGCCGATCTCCTCCACACGATTCCAGAGCCCTGGACAGGCGAAAAAAGACGCCCCCACATAAAAAAGCAGGCCCGGCGGCCCACTTGGGCGGGCTCGCTAGAGTGTGCTCGGCGCGGCGCGGCGCGGGCCCGAGCCCGACCTGCCCAGTCAGTGGTAGTGGTGGGTCTGGGTCGTGACTCCTACTCTCGTCGTGTGTGCGGTAACCGCACCGGCCGTGGGCTCGTGGTTAATAAAAGGCCCGCGCCGGCTGATGCCGGCCTCCGCGTGGCCGCCCGCGTCCCGAGGAGAGCCCGTAACACGCGCTCCTCCGTCCGCCGCCCTCCCCACCCTCGCGGCTCGCGGCGCGGCCATCATCCCACCAGCTGTCACCTACTCGTCCTCCCCCAACCCACGACCACTGCCACCACTCCGCCGCCGTTGACTCGTTGACCGCGCGCGCGAGTGACCGCCATGGAAGTGCGACGCAAGGTGCAGCAGGGGGCCGCCGGCTCTGCGGTCCGCCGGCCGCCGCCGCCGCGGGCTAGCGGGGCGAGGGTGCAGGCGGGGGACGCGCTGCCGCTGCCCCTCCGCCACACCAACCTCATCTTCTCGGCCCTGTTCGCCGGGTCGCTGGCGTACCTGATGCGGCGGTGGCGCGAGAAGATCCGCGCCTCCACGCCGCTCCACGTCGTCGGGCTCGCCGAGATGCTCGCCATCTTCGGCCTCATCGCCTCGCTCATCTACCTCCTCAGCTTCTTCGGCATCGCCTTCGTCCAGTCGATCGTCTCGTCCAGCGACGACGACGAGGACTTCCTCGTCGGGTCCGGCCGGCCCGCCCCCGCGCAGGCTCCGGCGCCAGCACCCCCGGCCCCGTGCTCTCTTCTGGGGAGCCCCGCCGCCGCGCCCGAGAAAATGCCGGAGGAGGACGAGGACATCGTCGCCTCCGTCGTCGCCGGGAAGATCCCGTCCTACGTCCTGGAGACCAAGCTCGGCGACTGCCGCCGCGCCGCCGGCATCCGGCGCGAGGCGGTGCGGCGGATCACGGGTAGGCAGATCGAGGGGCTCCCGCTCGACGGGTTCGACTACGATTCCATTCTCGGCCAGTGCTGCGAGCTGCCGGTCGGGTACGTGCAGCTGCCGGTCGGCATCGCCGGGCCGCTCCTGCTTGACGGGCAGAGGTTCTACGTGCCCATGGCCACCACCGAGGGGTGCCTCGTCGCCAGCACCAACCGCGGATGCAAGGCCATCGCCGAGTCAGGCGGCGCCTTCAGCGTCGTGCTCCGGGACGGGATGACGCGCGCCCCCGTCGCCCGCTTCCCCACCGCGCGACGCGCCGCCGAGCTCAAGGCCTTTCTGGAGGACCCTGCCAACTTTGAAACGCTGTCCATGGTCTTCAACAGGTGAATTACGGAACTTCAAATGTCTTTATGCTTGATAGCAACATGCACACAACTTTTTGTGTTTACTCCTAGTTGCCTTCTCAATTCGTGCGCCTAGAATGCAACACATGGCACTGGATTAACACGCCGGTTATATTCGACGATACGTCTCTATAGTCAAGGACACCTGTCTTAATCAAAAGCGATATTGCGTTCATCTCGTAATTACTTTAACACCTTCGAAGATGTTACTACTCCAGTATGTAGGATGATGTCAGTATGAAGTGATGAATGAATTGTTTGGGAACCGTCAAATATGTGCAGGTCAAGTAGGTTCGCGAGGCTGCAGGGGGTGCAGTGTGCGATGGCAGGGAGGAACCTGTACATGCGATTCACCTGCAGCACTGGGGACGCCATGGGGATGAACATGGTCTCAAAGGGCGTGCAGAATGTGCTGGATTTCCTTCAGGATGACTTCCCTGACATGGATGTCATTAGCATCTCAGGTTAGTTTTAATTTGGAAAAGTTGAATTACTGCACCTCAATCACAATGGTTGTGTGGTTATAAGGAAGTAAGAAAACGCTTTCATTCCTAGTCACCCTTAGCTGTTGTTACAAACGCTATCACGTTTGAAACCAGACTGCACGGATTAATCTTTAAAAAACAGAAGCATGAAAGTCCTCTGAGCAATAAAAACTCATTACCAATAGTCTTGTTGAATTATTGGGAACTTGAGGACAGCAGGATGCTGAATTTTGGCTTGTTCAATCAACTGTACCCTTTTAAACTTGGTCAGTGAACCAACTTGGCATGACTTCAGGTACTACTCTGAATTAGGATTTATGAGGTAACAGAAAGGGCTTTGGAAAAAAAAAATCCCTAATACCAAGATCCATCTTTGGTGCTTTTGACCCGATAGGAGCAGTGGAGTATATACCATTACTGACTTTGATTATTATATACTCCCAGTAGTTGGAACTACCTTTTCTTATACAGCATGCTACTAGTAAAGTGCCAAAGAGAATGCATGATAGCTGCCAGAAAGACTGCAAGAAAGAAAATTTTAATGTGCATCACTAATACTTTCTTTACCACCATTCCGAAGCCGTAGTGTGTCGCATATGTCTTATTTGGTCCTACTATTATATAACTGATTCCATCAGCGTAATTTTATGCGTCGAACAACTTTTAAAATCTGTGAATACTAGACCTTATATTTCACGATTACATTTTTTTTTCTCGAAAACGCAGGAGAACTGCGCTTCATTATATTAAGAAGAAAATGGGAGTAAGATCCTGAATACAACACACCCCACACACTCTAGGTTTTTAGATTACATTTGCGCCTGTTAACAAAAGATTTCACGATTACATTATCCCAAATTAACCAGTATTTTTGGCTTGTGAAATTAGGTAACTTTTGTTCCGATAAGAAGCCAGCTGCGGTGAATTGGATTGAAGGACGTGGAAAGTCTGTGGTTTGTGAAGCAGTAATCAAGGAGGAAGTTGTCAAAAAGGTTCTAAAAACAAATGTGCAGTCACTGGTTGAACTTAACACGATCAAGAATCTTGCTGGCTCGGCTATTGCTGGAGCTCTTGGGGGTTTTAACGCTCATGCAAGCAATATCGTAACAGCCATCTTCATTGCGACCGGGCAAGATCCAGCACAAAATGTTGAAAGTTCTCACTGCATTACTATGTTGGAACCTGTAAATGATGGAAAAGACCTTCACATCTCTGTCACTATGCCATCTATAGAGGTATGTAATAATGCCCATTTTATTATTCAGGTGCTAGTATTTCCTTGTTTTGTGCAGATGACACACTTTGTCAACAATTTGTTTAGCCCCACTTTGATTTTGTTTTGCAACAAATGTTCTGAACGTATCTTATGGCCCCTGATGTGTTGTACTTATCTTGCACATCCTTTTCCATGAATAATTGACCTTTGAATTCAATTTTGCATTTGCATCTAGCAAGTTCCTTTGTTCATAATGAAAAAGCTGATATTATAAATGTTGATATTCTGTAAACTAAAACTTTTTGTTTTAATTTTACACTAATAGCGTGAGCTCAGTTGGTGTCTTCTATTTTAGTTTTGAGCTATTTTACACAGTTAGGTTAACTGGGAAAATGTTCTTTGCCCATACATCTTATGTTGTGGCCGGGGCACCTAGCTATACAGTCACGATTTGTTCAATTAAATCTTATGGCGTTTATTTAACGTGTTAGGTCGCTCATTTCATTATCGGCAATGTCAGTTGATTTGTATCAAAGGAATATTTTTCTTCCGTTCCAACAAAATGGAATCTAAGTGCTGGCTTGAGCAGGCTTTGTCATGTACTAATTATGCAAATGTTAGGACGGGGCTCATCTTTTCTTATTGTTTTTGCCTGTCGTTGTTTCTGATGGCATATGCCAATATTGAGCTGCCTGATATTACTTTTCAATACCATTGTGGCGCATCTTTTCCAAGTACACAATGATCAACATGCTCTGTTTATTTCTGAAATGCAGGTGGGCACAGTTGGGGGAGGTACTCAGCTGGCCTCACAGGCTGCATGCCTAGACCTGCTCGGCGTGAAAGGCGCGAACAGGGAATCCCCGGGATCAAATGCAAGGCTCCTGGCCACCGTGGTGGCTGGTGGGGTTCTCGCCGGGGAGCTATCCCTCTTGTCTGCTCTTGCCGCCGGCCAGCTGGTTAAGAGCCACATGAAATACAACAGATCCAGCAAAGATATGTCCAAGGTCGCATCTTAATCAATGATTTGGATCAGTGCAGAGGAAACGGACAGATCCAGAAAGTAAAATACAGTGAAATAATTTAATGCCCTGTGGACTGGGTGGGGATGGCAAAGGTTGAGCCATGGTGGCTTCGCCAGGAGGTAAAGAACTGATCAACATCATCGAGTGAACTGTGCAACAGTGAAATCGTCAAGGCTCAAAACTGGAAAATGGGCAGGTCCTTGTCCAGAATTTGACCTGTTTATTTCGTGATGATGCCAGCCGGTCCTGCTCAAGCCACCAAACCTGTCGTCGTCTGTGCGCTGACACCGGAGAAGCAAGCTAACCTTTGGTTTTGTTGTTGTGTTCATAAAGCTTTGATTACCTTGGTGCAGAAAGTGTTGTTGTAGGTCCTGTTAGGTTTCTCTCCTTGCTTCAGGAAGCAGCTGTGAACCTTTTTTTAAAAAAAAATTCCCTCCCCAGATTTGTAGCTATTTTTCTGCACTTTGCTTTGTTGATCTGTCCTCCGTGACCGAACCTTGTCGAAGTCGGTACGTGATGCTGTTGTAAAGAGATTTGTGGCCCTCCAGAGCACCATGGCAGATCCCCCATTGCATCATCACTGTGCACAAACTTCATGTGTCTGCCTGGTTCTGGATCGATGGCTTGGTCATCAGATTAGATGCTCAAGTCACCCTCACATGCGTGTCTATCCTAGCAGGTTTTGGGTTGGGTTGGATGGAGATGAACAACCTGGATTGTGGAGAGCAAAACCAATACTCTTGTGCTGCTGCTGCACCGCAAATCTACAATGCACAAATGCGAGCTTGTGTTCAGGCACCTGTATGTTTGCCTTGGCTCCAGTGATCGATTAATTCGACATTTTGTCCTGACGCTGGCGATTAATTATCTCCTTTGTTTGGCTGTTTAAAGTAATAAGATTCTGTGACTCGATTCGGTGATGGAGGGGTGGGCATGTGACTGCATGTTCTGCAGATTGGATCATGCATGGCACATGGCCTGGAGCTGGCCTGCGATTGTGTGAAGCTCCTTGCATGCTGTCCACTTGTTTGCCAAGTGCCAAACGCCGAGCTCTCGGCCAAGATACCACAGGCAGATCACAGCTGCTTAGAATATCTGGTGATCGTCCTGTTTGAGACGCTGCCACGGGCAGGCACGGGCCAAGTGTGCGTGCGTGTCCATGAATAACTGATGATGTCCCTTGTTGTTAGTGTCTCGCGTGTCCATGAATAACTGATGATGTCCCTTGTTGTTAGTGTCTCCCATGCGGCCATGCCTAGCTGTCATACAACACGGATCATGATTCCTGAGTGTTTACTTCGTTACAAAAGTTTCAGGTGCTTGATACATTTGCGTCCTGTACCCGAGGGATGTCCGGGAGCCATGATCAGCAGATCCTCTACTGGCTTAGAAAGGCGGAAAATCCTTTTTTTTTTTTTTTTTTGAAGGCGGGGAATCACAGATCGCCCCTTCTCGTTGGGCCGAATTTGGTTGCAAAGACAAACTGTGCTTGTTTACACAGTGAGCAAGACGTCTGTGTACATGGGCCGAATTTGGTTGCAAAGATATGACTAATGGGCCAAACACTCACTCACCTGGGTCACTCAAATTGGGCTGATATGTACATGGGCCGGCCCATCCGACGACTTGTTGCGTCGTTCTCGTGCCGTTTGCTACCCCACTTTTCTTTCTTGCGGACCAATACCAGACACGAAGGCTAGAGCGGTCGGACTCGTCGGCGACGCGGGTCGGTGGAGCAGAGAGCCGGAGGCGCCACCGGAGTGGGACGTGGAGATGGCGCCGGCGAGAGGGTGGAGCCGGGCGGTGGGGAACACGCGGTCGTTCGTGGGCAACGCGCTGGGCGGCGTCCGCGGGTGGAGCAACCTCGCCTCCTGGGTCGTCGCCGGATCCCTCGCCTACTACCTCTGGGTCAAGCCCGCGCGCGAGCTCCAGAAGGAGCAGGAGGTGAGCGTCCAGCTGCATCCCCTTTCTGCTTCTTGTTACGGCACTGGTTGGGTTCGAATTGGTACGGAGTGCAGATAAATTGCACTCAGATCACCGATGAGGATGACGGCTGCTCTCGTCTGTGATCCATCCGTGCCTGCCTAGTTAGTCCCTGCCCCCCTACAGACTGTTGAATTCAGTAGTTTAACTTATGCGCGAGGTTTTGGTTCACTCGTAATTATATTGCTCAATTGCTGTAAAATTGTTGCCGTTGGGATAGATTGCCCCACTTAGTCGCCTCTTTTCACTGTTTTAGAATTCTGCCCATTAGGCCTTGAATAGATTGTTCTCGAGCATCTGCTCTCTGCGGCAATAAAACGTTGTGACAACATTTTCCTTGCTCAGGTTTGAGATGTTTTTGCTTGTGGAACCAGATTACAAACGGTTACGATGTTCTTGTCAGCAACTCTAGTGTGATTATATTGTTTGGGTAAATGCTGTCCTTCGTTAAGAATAAAAAAAAGCTATGCTGAAATGCAGCAATACCTCTTTTACATGTTGAGCAGCTTAAATGATCATGCGGCTCCTTTATGCACGGAATTAAAAACGATGCTAAAACTACAAACAGCAATTATAATTTGAATTTACACTATCCAGAGTTTGTAGTGCTATGAAGTTTGATTTATCAGTTTCAGAGTGATCCTTTAAGGGATAAAAAAAAGCTATGCTGAAATGCAGCAATACCTCTTTTACATGTTGAGCAGCTTAAATGATCATGCGGCTCCTTTATGCACGGAATTAAAAACGATGCTAAAACTACAAACAGCAATTATAATTTGAATTTACACTATCCAGAGTTTGTAGTGCTATGAAGTTTGATTTATCAGTTTCAGAGTGATCCTTTAAGGGACCGTTGTCTACCTAGCTTCGGAATGACAGCGCTGGTTGGTCGTGAACCAGCCAGGCACTATTGTTGCACATTAACTGTGGATAGGAGAAAATCACTTCAAAGTACTGCATTATTATTGCGTTGTATCCTGCCTTTTTCCCTCCATTTCAGGTGAATTTTAAGTTGAATCTGTTTAGTGTTGTTTTTCCATCCACTGAACAAGTGATGCTCTTCTTTTCCCCAGGAGCGAGCTGCTTTGGCTGCTGCCTCAGATCCTTATCGTTATGTCGAGAAACGGAAGCCAATTCCTGATCCCCAGGTATCCTTACCCCCTCCCATTTAGATGTAGAGTCACACACAGGACAAGTATCCGCAAAAAAGGTTGTATTGATTATTTGCTAATAATGTATCTGCTGACTAGGATACTGGCCTAATTTATGGGAAGAAGAAGGAGCCTACAAAATCTGATGACTAGGATACAGTCTTAATATAAGGGAAGAAGAAGGAGCCAACAAACTCTGATGACTAGTAGTAGCTCTGGATATATCTTGTACCAAAATGCTCCATCCTTTGCTGGCAACAATACAAGGAGGGATTACTGGAACCCTGCTGGATGCATGATAAACGTTTCATAAAATTGTTGGCTTGTTGCTTTTTCGCAAGTAGCAAGTCAAACATTGAGTTCTGCAGTTTTGATTACTTAAGCTTTGCGAAGTAACTGTTCACTATTGTGTATCATGTTCGCTCAGGTTGAGAAATGTACATGTTTTTCAGAAAAGAAAATCGTCGCTATATTTGATAGCTTGACCTAGATGTCTGTTTGTGTGTCAATGCAGCCACTGTCAGTAATTATCCCTTTTGTATTCCATATGCTAAATATTGTGTACCAAAGAAATGGAAAGTGGTTTCGATATGGACATGTTTTGAGAATAATTCACTAATACGATCTGGTGGCTATATATCTTGAGCTGAACCGAAAGGAGCTGATCAATACCTGTTGCATTGCAGTCAAAACTTTACCATGATTTTGTTCCTCTGTGAAATGGTTTCCTTCTTGATTACTCTGAGCTGCAAACGTTCTAACAGTCGATTCTTAGTTATGGCTGCTGTTTGATCCTTTGCTGGCAACAATACAAGGAGGGATTTCTGGAACCCTGCTGGATGCATGATAAACGTTTCATAAAATTGTTGGTTTGTTGCTTTTTCGCAAGTAGCAAGTCAAACATTGAGCTCTGCAGTTTTGATTACTTAAGCTTTGCGAAGTAACTGTTCACTATTGTGTATCATGTTCGCTCAGGTTGTGAAATGTACATGTTTTTCAGAAAAGAAAATCGTCGCTATATTTGATAGCTTGACCTAGATGTCTGTTTGTGTGTCAATGCAGGCCACTGTCAATAGTTATCCCTTTTGTCTTCCATATGCTAAATATTGTGCGCCAAAGAAATGGAAAGTGATTTCGATACGGAGAGAATAATTCACTAATACGATCCGGTGGCTATATCTTGAGCTGAACCGAAAGGAGCTGATCAATACCTGTTGCATTGCAGTCAAAACTTTACCATGATTTTGTTCCTCTGCGAAATGGTTTCCTTCTTGATTTTTCTGAGCTGCCAACGTTCTGCAGTCGTTTGTTGCTTGTGGCTGCTGTTTGTGGTAGTATTCAGAACCACAGGTTCGCCACTGTTTTGCTGTTCTATTAATCAGCTTTTGTGTGCTGAATGATTTACCCATTTCAGCACAAAAAATAGGATGGATCATCAACAGGTATGCTGGAGTCACGTTTCATCTTTTGTTGTGTTCCCATACTGCTGGTGGTGTTCTGCTTCTGTACATGTGCTTGGCTTCTTCAGATGGAATAATCAGTATCACTGGGACGACTCCTTTGGTCTTTCTTTCTTTTCTTTTCTTTTTCTGGTTAACTTCAAATGGAACCAGCATTATCAGGTGAAAAACTGCTGTTACAGAAGACGCATCTACACGCAAGACCAGTCTGCACGGATTTGTTGGGAACCTGAAACCAGTTTGCCGAGCCTCCCTTTTCGTCGTGACCAAGGAACGCAAGTTCTCCGTGCTCACGCGGCCACGCCACCTCTTTTCCTCTCAGCCGTTCGCTTTTCGCCGCCGTGTCAGCTCCACAACTCGGTTCCCGCGAGCCCAAACCAAACTGAAACAGCGGGGACGGGTGGAGGGACGACGAGGGCGAAAAAAGGCAAGCCAGCAAGCCGCCGCAGCCAACACGGACGCGCAAACCAAACCAAACCCCCCCTCTTGCAATTCGCATTAGAAAAAAGTGAACAAAAACAATTCCAAAAGGGAGACAGAAATCCAAACCCACCGCGTCGAATCCGTCGCATGCCATGTCGCAGCCCGACGGCGCCGTCGCCAACGCCGCGGCGGATCCGTCCCCGTCCGCTCCTCCTCGGCCGCCGCCGGTCGAATGGCCCGAGGACGACCAGCTGACGCGGGAGTGGGTGGCGGGGCTGACCTCCACGCTGGACTGGTGCTCGCGCCACCTCCCCGCGGACCAGCTCCCGACCGTGCTCCCGGCGCCGCTCGTCCAGCGGCTGGTCCTCAGGGCCGCCTCCGGGCTCCACCAGGAGCCCAACCTCGTCCGCATCGACCCGCGGCCCGGCCAGTCCGTCGTCGTCGTCGGCGACGTCCACGGCCAGCTCCACGACGTCATCTTCCTGCTCCAGGACGCCGGGTTCCCCTCCGAGGAGCGCCTCTTCGTCTTCAACGGGGATTACGTGGACCGCGGCGCGTGGGGGGTCGAGACCTTCCTCCTCCTCCTGGCTTGGAAGGTGAATTCTGCAGATTCAACTCGTTTTAAGCTTGCTATCGCAACCTACCTGCAAATTACGATTCCGTTTTTTCCCCCGTCATTTTGTTGGATCCACTTAACTGATGGCTATAGGTAGAGAAAGGCATTGTGTGATGCAAGTAAGTGGAGTTATGATCAATGAATAATGGTAGTGTTGTAGTCTCATGATGTCGCATGTTGTTCGAGTCGTGCTAAACAAGAGAGTTGGCCCATTGTGCTCTGGAATCAGCATTGAATTACCTCAAAAAAAAAAAAAAAAGAATCAGCATTGAATTCTGAGGCAACCTATAGTTTTTTATCAACCTTGCATATCGTGCTACCGCAGCATCCAATAGCCTAACTATCAATGCTGTAAAATCCTTTTTGGAATTTTGACGGTTCACACACTAGGGGTGTTGTTTATCCTTATTTGGGATTTGTAAATACATATATTCTGTTGAACAGTTAACTGGCGTACAATGTTTGCCGATGGTTAGTGATGTGTCTCATTGCTTTCAGGTTTTGCTTCCGAATTGTGTTTTCCTACTCCGGGGAAATCACGAATCCAAGTACTGCACGTCAGTATATGGTTTCGAAAAGGAGGTAATGACAAAATTTAAAGATCAAGGCCCTCCAGTTTATCGGAAATTTCTGAGATGTTTTGAGGATCTTCCCCTAGCAACCATAATAGCAGGATGCGTGTACACTGCTCATGGAGGGGTTTTCCGCGGGACGATTGTACTACCATCAAAGAGGGCAAAAAAGGGAAAGAAAGGTCGTAAATACAAGGCGGATTCCACTGTTGATTCAACTGCTATAAAGCTTGGATCCCTGGACGAGTTATTGAAGGCAAGGAGAACTGTTCTGGATCCTCCTTGGGAGGGTCCAAATTTGATCCCTGGAGATGTTCTTTGGTCTGACCCTTCCTTAGAATTGGGTCTTTCGCCGAATAATGAAAGGGGCATTGGGCTGCTTTGGGGCCCAGATATTACCCAGCAATTTCTCCGTACAAATAATTTGAAGGTTTGTTTCTTTCACTTATTATTGTCAGGATAAAGAAAAGAGGCTTTAGACTGTTACTTGGAGTGCCTATCTATTATCAGAATGTTTGTCTAGTTTGTAGTTCAGCACATGTATATGTTATTGCATGAGTAGGTGGTGATTATTCAAACTGAATGTTGCCACACTCTGTGGTTTAGTTATTTGTTTTGATTAAATTCTGATTAAATTCAATGATTGCTCTGTTTCGGAGCAATTATTGCTACTTGGATATGTGCAAATGTAGAGCTCCTATATGTTTTGATCATGCATTAATATCCTAATAGCCTGCTCATTTTGGAAAGTCCATTGCACAGAAATCACCTAAGATTTGATTGCAGTGAATGCAAGATAGGTATTTATAAACTTGAATTGGTCTACTTGATGCTTTTTTAGAATTTTATAGGCATGTTTAGATTGTTTAAGTTGGCATGTTGGTATGTAAGCGGTATCTTGTTTGAAAGCAGTGAATCCAATTCCAAGGTAGATATTGATAAACTTGAATTGGTCTAATTTATGCTTTTTGAGAATATATAGGCATATTTATACTGTTCCAGTTGGCATGTTGGTATGTAAATGGTATCTTGCTCTAACAAATCGAGCACATACTTTAGACCATCTCAAACTTGGCATCTTGACATCACCGTATACGTTTGAAGTCGTTCGCTGAATTCCTTTTTTGTTTGAACGAAGTTAATCATCAGGTCACATGAAGGTCCAGACGCAAGGGACAAGAGACATGATCTTCTAGGAATGGACAAAGGATATACGATAGATCATGATGGAGAATGCGGGAAACTGATTACTCTATTCAGTGCTCCAGACTACCCACAATTTCAGGTACAAAGAGAAACTTATTCATCTACTTTGACTTACCTGGTGAATGAGTTCGATTCTTTGACCAATGCAAAAGTTACTTAAGATAAACAATACAATTTTTTTTCTATTATGTATATTGTAGCAGATGATTTGATAATTATCATTGTTTCTTGATATAGGCTTCAGAGGACCGGTACAACAATTGTGGAGCGTATATTGTCCTGAATCCACCTGATTTTGCCACCCCTATTTTCCGTAGTTTTGAAGCTGTAAAGCCTCGGCCTGCGGTATGTGAAGCATCTCATGCTCCTAAGCTTAACAATCTCTGTTCTGGCTTCTGAATAATCCTGTATTCTGTGATGCATCTGTGGAACTGTGTGTTATGATTTTAGATTGGAAACTATTTTATTGGGGTTTGGTGAACACATTGACTGAATAAGGCTTTCGTGCAGGCACATCCGTTCTATGATTTCGAAGAAGTGATTGACTCAGATGAAGAGTTAAATTTGGATGCCATGGACAGTAGCACATCGAGTATATAATTATACACCTTCTGTCTTTGTATCGTTTGTTATTTAGCATGCAGCTGTCACAAGGACGGTGAAATGCCTTCGAGTTTTTGTTGTAATTGACGTTGCAGGTTTTTAGATAGCAGTTTGTAACATCTGCCAAGCTTGTGTTGATTCAATTTTTAGGATATGTATGTAGGTTACCTTGAGCCAGAAACATGTCATACAAATATTGGCGAAAGTCACAAGTATGGTAATCTACAAATTTTAATTGTGGCGATTCAATTGGAGGCAGATATATTTCTCGTATAGACTTCATGTGTTCAGTAGTATGCTTTGCAATTTGACATCGAACAGCTGGAGCCATTTACAGTACCCTTTGCCTTCGAGGATGTGCTAATTGCTGACGAAAAGCTCAATGAGATGTGCATAAGGTATCTTCATTCTGCTGAGATGGCCTTGCCATTTGCATCTTTTGGCCTCAGGCAGATACAGTGGAGTGCATCAACCTCGTGTTATCAGAAGTTGTCTTCATTGTAAAACGCTATTTCATCATTCTCCCATTATGCCAGTCGTGACATGTCTGTAAATGTGCGTTCTGTATTACTACTGCTCTCTGAGACAGACTGCGTTACCAAAGATTATCAAATGTTTGCCCCTTTGAAGTCTTTCTTTCCTAAATCAAGGGAAAAAGATTAGGAAAGGATAAGCGTGAGTTAGAAGCCAAGCTCACTTTGTAAACTCCGACGGCTGAAGACCTTAATTTGGCAAGTTGCTAAGCTTTCCTCGGTTAGTCCTCCGAGCTCTTCATAATTCAGAACAGCCCATCAGAAAGAACCAGTTCGTTATTCACAAAAAAAAAAAAAAAAAAAAAAAAAAAAAAAAAAAAAACAGTTCGTTCAAGAAGATGGCGTCATCATCCATCGCCTCCCTCATCCCGGCCACGGCCCTCTCGCCGGCCAGCGCCGTCAACGTCACGCGCCGATCGCCGCCCTCCGTCCGCATGTGGTGCGACGACCGCGCGCGCAGGCAGCACCGGTTGGTGGCCACGGCGGTGAAGCGGCGGTACAAGGGGACGGTGAGGAAGGAGGCGGCGCTGGCGGAGCTGATCGAGCTGAAGGTGGCGGAGGCGATGGATGCGTGCGGGGAGGAGAAGGACGAGGGGTGCCGCGTGGCGTGGGACGAGGTGGAGGAGGTGAGCCAGGCCAAGGCCGACCTCCGCCGCCGCATCGCCGAGGCCCCCGACGACCCGCTCGAGCCCTTCTGCGCCCACAACCCCACCGCCGACGACTGCGCCGTCGTCTACGTCGACGACTGACTGACAAGTCCGTCCATCTATTTCGTCGATCCATGAATCGGCCGTCGTCACAGTTCAGTTCCCTGTCAAACGCGTTACATGTTTCAGCTTTGCGGTTCAGTAACGCCAATAGCCTTGCTGTGCAATATTTTATCATGTTCATGGCATTTTCTGCTGACTCTGAAGTCTGAAAATGAATATGATGAGAATTTCTTCTGGTCGCCCGATTCCTGAATCTTAAAATGGCAACGGGATGATCAGAAATGGCAGTGAACACTGGATTGCAGCGAACCCGCAGTCAGTTTGTGCATGTTCCTGAACGCAACTTGAAAGGAGGACGATGCAGCAATTCCCTGCGTTGCGGCGGTGGCTTTGGCAGCATTGCGCTAATCTCTGCTGGCAATAATGCGCCCCTTCCCTGATTTAGGACATTGCCGACCTAAAAATGGTAATAAGCATAATTGGATAACTCAATGATCAGCACGTTCAATCAGTCAGCGAAATGGAGTGTGGCGGTTCCGATAGATAGATAGATAGGTAAGGTGGTCGTCGGTGACACGTTTACTTGTTTGGACGGACGATTGGTGATAGATATAGGTGACATGGGGTATGTTGCAGCGATACCGGATACCGAAAGACTGAATAAACCCATTGGTGAGCTCGTGACTAATTCAGACCATGACAAAAACTGCATGATCCTTCTTACCTTTAGCACCTCTGCTTCAGTGTGACAAAGAAGAAGCCATGATTTTAAGCCCTTTGTTAATTTCGTCAGAACGCACACACTTCTGATCGACAGACGCTCACACGAACCACAGAGACACCTGTCACGCCCACACACACCAAACTGCGCTTGCAATATTGCACCGGTTGAGGTGTCTCCCGTTTTATTTTTCTTTCCTACTCCAGCAGGCCGCAAGCACAGAAGAAGCACTGGACCGCGGTCAGCGGCTCGATTCGAAGCGCATGTGCCGCCGTCCTCGACTAGCCTCGTGGTGGGCATAGCATATGCACACCGCACTGATTAGCAGCCATGTAGTAGTGCTCCTCCTACATGACCGATGCCTCTCCATCTTGCGCAACCAAAAAATGTTCGTGTCCTTCGACGCATCGCCTCCGCACGTTCCGAGCTTCCCGCTCCGTGGATGCCGAAACTGCAATGGGCTCCAGCCTAGTAGTACATGATACATGAATGAATACGAGGGATTCCGTTTCAAAAAAAAAAAAAAGAATACGAGGGATTCGGCTGGATCCCAACCAGCTCAGACCTAACATGGCGGCAGCGAACCGAAGTACTTGCGCCTGTAGTAGTTTGTTGGAGCAGATGGGGCTGCGGCGTACGACAAATCGTATCCAAATCGAAAACGTACGTTTTGTTCTGGTGCGCGAGGGCCCAAAGGTGGTGGTGGTTGTTGATCGGCGGCGGCGAGGGCGGGCTGGAGGTGTCGCCGTTCCGTTCGCGCCGCGCGTTCGTGTGACGGGTTGACAGTTTCCGGCCTGGGATTGGGAGCGTGACGATTTATTAGTAGATTTTCCGCCATGCTCGCTCAATCCGGTCAAACTGAAAACTGGAAGTGGGAGATACTACTGGGGTAGTAGTACTAGGAATGAGACGAGGGTGAGAACGAAAGCACGGGGTGGGGGATGGTTTTGTTAGGTTATACTATCAAACTGAAGTCAACTTCACCTCAGTCCTCACCCCACCCTCCTCAGCTCGTCGCTGACTCCTTCCTGGTCGTCGCCCTAGGGCGGTAGCCATGCTTATCCACACACTGTGCTAGCTGCTGATCACCCGGGTCGTGGAATCGCACAGGACCGACCCTGCACGAACGCAAGTTACACCCAAAATATCCTTCCTCTTGCTGATAGACAGGCAGACCGGTAGCGGTAGTAATCGGAATTCCCTGAAGCTGCTACGACCGCCTCTTTCCCTCTCTCTCTTTTTTCTGCACGAGAGTGAGTGAACGACGAAAAAAGATAAAGATGCACACAGGACGAACGTACGACGCTGAAATGTGGGGCGCATGTGGTGTTGTGGCGTCGGGCCGGACGGAAAGCGGCGGCAGCGGCAGCAGCCAACCCCCGCGTCGCGTCGCACGGACGCCATGGTGCCGTGCAGCATCCCTCCGCGCCGGCCGCTCGCCCGATCGCGATCTTATCTCTGGGCTGGGGCACGCGCCGCTCGGCTTTGCGTGACGTCTCTCGGTCGGCGCCGTTCTACCAGCGCGCGCGCGCGCGCCGACGACGCGAGCGGGAAACGGACCCCGTTCCCCTGCCGAAACCCCGCAGCGTCTCGTCTCGACGCGCCGAAGCGGCGCGGCGCGCCATGTGCCCGAGCGAGATGAGGCACGGAACAGCCGGCAGGTCACGTCGCGGGCCGAACCGACCCGACCGGTTCGGGCGCCGCTGTCCGCCCGGCTCGACGACTCGGGCAGACGTTTGTGCGTACGTACGCTCGGGCAGGGCGTTCCGTTCCGCCGTTCGCGACCGGGCGTCACGTCATCACGCGCGGCGGGTGGCGGGTGGTGTTAGGCGGCGCAGTACAAACAACGAGACGGACGGCGACGCGCGCGGCATATCGTCTCGGCATGGAGGCATATCCTCCGCGCGGTGCCTCAAGCCCTCAATGTATACCCCATCCACTAGACCACTACCGCGCGCTTCTGGCCGCTGCTCTGCTCGTGTGATGCTCCCGGAGCTGTACGGACCCTGCCTCATATAGCGCGACGACGGCAATGGATGGTAGAAAACGACAGCAGGTGTCGATGGGAACCTCGTGCCCCCGTAAAAAGGTTAGACTGAGCAATGATTGGCCGTAGGCGGACGAGCGGAAGAGATGCGGCGAAAATGCCGTGGGCGCGCGTGCCGTGGGAGGAAAAGTTCGGGTCGGGGACTCTCGGCGTCGCCGGCGTCGCCGATGATTGATGCGAATCCACGCGATTGGCAATGGCTCCATAGCTCGGCAGGACGGATGGGAACAGCTAGTAGTGGCGCTCTAGAGTCGGGTCCCGAGTCCGGCCGGAGCCAAATGCCACCAATTTTTTTGGTTGTCCCCGTTGGTGCACAAATCGCAGTTTCGTAAGACCAGTGCTGTTTCTTTTGGCAAGCGATTCGCGATCGAAGTTCCAACCTACGTCTGCCGAAACCAGAAACCTCCACTATGTTCTACAGTGCCACGTTCACGTTTGTACGCATTACCACTCCCTGTTGCTATTTTTGTCATGTTGGTTTACTCCCGCACGTGCCACGGTTCTCGTCAATGTTGAGTACTCCCTTCGTCCCTGAATATAGGACCTTTTAGTTTTCAAACAAAAAAATAGTCAAGGTGGTAAAAGACTACCATACATTTCATTTTTAACTCAACTCACATCTCCACCAACCCTCTCTCACCAACCACAGAGTTTGTCTTATATGCAAAACTACCTATATTTAGGAAAAAATATCGAATTCCAAAACTACCTATATTAAAGGATAGAGGTAGTAGTAGAGATAAGTAACCGGTGCAGAAAGAACCTAGCTCCGCCGCTCCTACTTCCACACGGTCGCACAAACTACACACAAAAACTAATCGAGAAACAGCCACATAACTACACACGTGGCACGTATGGGCCGCGTATTGTACGTGCACGGCTACAGCGACGGCTGATGACGACGGAGATGACGCGACGCGACGCAGCGACGTACGTAACGCGAACAGGAAACAACGGTGCCGACGTTCACGTGGGAACCGTAACGGCAGAAGAAATCGCGCGCGGGTGCGGGTGCGGGCGCGGCGTACGTGTGACGAGCGAAAAGGCGAGCCGGACAGCGACGCGCGAGTGCGGGGCATCACCACCGATCGTTTCGCCTCGGCGCGTGTCCGCCCGCCGCCGCAGGATTACCTCGTCGCCGATCGCTGGGTGCGTCAACGCGCGGGGCAGGTGCTCGGGTTGGATTGGGTCGGGACGGGATTAAGGGCACGTTTGGTTGGAGTCCTCAAGCAAAATTGCCTGGCATTCTGTTTGCCTGAGACTTGCCTGGACTGTATTTGGTTGGAGCCCTCATTTCTTGCCTGGTTCAGGCAACAGCACCCAGGCCCAGGCACACAAAATCGACTGCCTGGCGCACGGGGTTGCTGCCTGAGTGAGATTCCCCCATGGGCTGATGTGTAGGATTTTGATTGGACGCATTTAAATGCTTTGCATTTTGTGTTAACCAGATTGAAACAACCATATCTTCTAAACTAAGCATCCGATTTGCATTTTGTTTATACCATTGGATGCATTGTGATTTAAGACACAAAACAAGACCCCTATTGACTATATATATTCTAAAGTAAAAATAAATGACATGTGGGACCCACGTGTCGTCTAATAATTATGTATTCAAAATTTATGTTTTCTCAATACGAAGCAAATATATATTATTTATTTATATATTTTGCACCTCAATCCCATGTTCCAATTGTACTGAGAAAATAGATTGCAATATCAGAAAGTTATCAATGATTTTTCATTACTCCTTTTAAGGTTCTCATGCTGAGGGCTCCAACCAAACAACTCACTTCAATAGTTGCCTGGCCAGGCAAAAATCATCTACTTCCCAAGCTACTACCAGGCAGCATTTTTGCCCAGGCAAGTTGGCCAGGACTCCATCCAAACAAGCCCTAATTGCTGAATTTAAGAGAGGTATCAGGAGTTGATTTAACTAAAGAGGGCGTGACAGGGGAGAGCGATTAAGAAAAGTGCGGGATCAGGCAAGTGTGGGGGCCAAAGCTTAGGGTGCAATGAATTTGGTACGATTTCCTGTCTCCGTTTTAGTGAAAATATTGAAACGTCCTTTCTGCAGAATCCTATAGTTTCATGTTAATTCAGTACTGTACCAATCCTCCTGTATTGGTCCCTGAGAGCCATGCATGACATGAGAGTGAAGCGTGGCATTCTCCGTAGTCTAAAAAAAAATACTAGCTCTAGATAGAGGTGTCTGTCTGACACAAGGGCCATGACGCTATCACAACTTTTCCACTGGATTTGGCGCGAAGGAGAATGACGTTTCATGACGCCTGGGCAACAGCAAAAGGCTGTGGCTGTAGCAGAAGCACGGCCAATGCTTTATCACTAGATTTGCTTAACCCTGACGAGATAAGCAGGAGAAAAGCTAGATCGGCAGAGAGGTGTACGTACTAGGTTGGCAAAGGTGCTGCGCTCTCACGAGATTCAAGCTGGGCAGGTAAAGAAAGCCGATTTATTCCGTTTGTTAATTACTGTATTGACCATAACCTAGCCTCTCTAACACACGGGCATGTGATGGTCGGTAAACGCAAAGCGCCTAGCCCAGATAGGACCTCCCCATGGCGCTGCGGCTCTGCACCCACTGGCGACACAGACGTGAAGGAAAATATACGTACGGACTGCTTCCGGCTCTGTACTTTTCTAATCCCGCGTCTCCTAAAGACTTCTATGATTGCCCTATTATATTCACAATGATAATAACCATGCACGCCTTGTCGACGATATTGCTAGGTGCACACTCGACGCCGCGCACTTTAGAACCATAGCTTGTGGGGACCTCACGTCCTCTACTAGAACATGGTGCACAGTGTCACACTTTTTTCTTTTGTGGAAACTGCAATACATATCCGTGAAATTTTGATATTATCATGATACACTTCATCAGCCACTTACATGGCCACCACATGTTAGCGCGGTACCATGTTTAATTTTCAGCGTGTTCGTCTCGCTGCTTTGCAGCGGCTGTTTTGCAGCAGCTACAGTGTTCGCAGTTATTTCTTCTGCAGCTGCTAGTTTCTGCAGCTGCTACAGTGTTCACAATTATTTTTCTGCAGCTGCAGCCGCAGCCGCAGCGAAACGAACAGGCTGTTTACAAGATCCAGGGTCATTGGAAAAGGTCAGAATTTCCCATTATGCTGTTGCTAATTAAGCAGCTGAAGTGAGGCTGAGACACGAGGTCGGCGATATATTGCGATAAATAAGTGCGCCGCTTCGAAGGTTTCTTTTAATCCCGTCGCGATCGCATCCGTCACATCGGTAGCAGGGGCCAGGGGCACATTCCACAGCGCCCTCCGCTCCCTCCAATCGCAAGATGCGATCCACCCACAATTTACAAAGCCGGGGCTGTCCTTGCCTGGAAAAAGATAGCCGGGGAAAATGACGACAACGTACCCGTACGTCGAGTCCATTTCTTAGTCTTGGCGTGCACATCAAAAGTTGGTGAAATTATCATCAGATGGCCACTCTATTCGTGTCTCTAATCTCTTTCAGTAACACAAGGCTAAATCAAACCCTGCTTTGTTATACACGTAGAGTATATCTGAATTCTCATATACGTATTTTTTACCCTTGTCGCCACAGTCATGCTTTCACCATCAGTAGTAGTACCTACCAAAAATCCTGGACTGATTAACCCTGAAGTTAACATGGCTTTTATTTTTACACGAGGAGTAGTACTTGCATCTTGCATCAGCACAGTAGCTGACCTTTTTGGTCTGCAGATAAGGATTCCATGGGCCCCAGGTCCGGCAGCCGCACGGCCACTGGACCGCTGACACGCGTGGCGCCTGCGCGCGCGGCCGTGCGGCGAGGCGACGCGGGAGAGGGCAGAGGAGCTGAGGACGGTGGAGGGCAGAACCGTCCGAACGCGTACAATCCCGTGGGCGACGAGGGAGAAAAGCGAGAAAAATGAAAGGCGCAGTACCGGACCGGTGGAGTCGTGGACGGGATCGGTGGGAGCCGGCCGGAGGAAGGAATCCGAAAGGACAAATAATTGAGAGGCGAGAAGCGAGACCCGGCGGGCCCCGCTGTCGCCCTTCCAGCCCCACATCAACCGCACTCTCCCCATTTTGCCCTTCAAGGCAAAGCCGTTTGCGTCTACGTTAAAATTCAGCAAGGTTTTCTAGAAATTTCAGGGGAAATGAAAATGTTCGAGGGCCTGAAGACACGAGAAAAGGTATGCATGTTTTGAACAGGATCGCCTACCACACACGACTTCACCTCCAAACAATCATGGTTTATCAGATGAGATGTAGAACCAATACTTGACTTGAAAATGTCTATAAAGTGCATGTATACTTGTGGTATGTGTCAAGCACAAAATGTAACTAAGAGTTAAGACCCAACTTTCATGTCTTAAAAGATAGATACACTGAAAGAATAATAAATTATCCGCATAAATAAAGAATAATACATTGACATGATATTGCATAAAAAAAATGTTGACATATATTAATCAAATTGACAAATGCAATCATACGACATAACGAGGGGTTATCGTCATCGGTAGAACTGAATATTATAGCTTTTATGATGTGATTATATGTTGTCAGTAACATTTTGTGTGTAAATAAATGGGTTGAGGGATCAGGAAATGATTTCTTGGTTGGTGAATCGTTGATGTGAGACACATATTACGAAAGAAGAAAGACATTTGAAGCAAGTGACATGATCACCTTACGCGTGTGCTCTACCTCATTTTTTGTTGTCCGTGCGCCACATAGTTTTTGGCACGCCGTTGGAGTCCAGTCGATCGAGTCAAGCACGCACGGCCAATTCCATGTACAGTATAAATTTCATACGGTGCATACGGGAACAAGATGTGTGTATTTTCGAGAATGACAGCATGACGTCGTCTTCTACGATGTACAACCCCATCTCGTACGCCTTTGATGTTGATTAGCTTCTCTTTCCTGGTGAAAATATTCCCTCCTTCACGAATCCCATCAAGCTGGGGATGCTCTGTTGACTTTGAAAAACAAAAACCTCATGCGTTGCGTGGTGGTAGAAAGTTGTAAATCTATGTCAAATATTTCGACGCTCGAGTATACATCCAAAACTAGGCAATCATATGCACATCTGGAAAGAATAAAGGTTCAATAAAACACGCATGAATATTACTAGTAGTAACATTTTTAACGCAACTGGGAAAAGCAAGGAGAGAATGTGGAAACATTTCAGTGCCAAACACGAAGACTAACCTTTGAGGGTGAAAATGCCAATGATTGGAACACGGACTAGTGGCGAGCTACACGGACTTGTGTACACGTAAAAATTGGCGCAGTAGTACAATAATTCACGTGGCGAGGGGTATCTTCGTACGACGACGACAGAGGATCCGAGTCCATTTCCCGGGCCGTGCTGGCAGGCCCGTACGTGAAAAAGGCAGGCGGGCGCCGGGCGCGCGCATCGCCGGGTCAGGGGAGGTGCACGCGGACGCGGAGTACGAGCGCGAGTGGTGGTGCTGGTGGGCTCGTACTCGTACCGCCGGTACCCGTGCCCGGTCGCCCGCCTGCCCCCCAAACGCGACGCGCGATCGCTCTCGCTCCCCGTACGAACGACGGCCCCGCCCGCGCGGCGTGGGACGGCACCACCACGCACCCACCACCGCCGAGCACCCCGCGGAGGAGATCAGTATTCCCGTCCCGCCCCTGTGCTCCCGCTCTAATTACGCCCGCCTGCCACCCACACACGGCGCACGCCACCCACCCCCGCCCTTTGTTGCCGCGCCGCGACGCTACGCGCAGCCGAACCAGCCGAACCCCGTGCGCGCTTGCGCCCCCGCGCTCGATCGCTCGCTCGCTAGCCCCTGTGCCTGCTTGCCTGTCCCCGTTCGATTCCCCGCGGCCTCTCTACTCTCTCTCTCTCTCTCCTCCCTTCCACGCCTTCCTTCCAGCGCCGCATCACGCCATCGCGCCCCCATTCCTTCCTCATCCCCCACCCTCTCTCCTCCTCCCTCTCGCCCGCTCTCTCTCTCTCTCCTCCCGCGCCGGGCTCCGCTCCGCTCCGATTCCTCCACCGCGCGCTGCCGAGCATCGCTTCCCTGGGGATATTTCCTGCTGCTATTTCTGGTGGCGCGGAGGCGAGGTGACGTGACGCGGGCGACTTTGTCCACCGAAGACTTTGCTTGCCCAGAGGTAACTGGAATCTTCCGCCGCTGAGCTCCCGCGCGCCCTCATCTCCCGGGGCTCGCCTGCTCACCGCCGCCGCGGTTTCTGATCGATTTTTACCTCGCGCGCAGATCCCGTGGGGGCGGGCGGATCGTGGTGGCCGCGGCCGTGCGCGCGGCCGGCGACCTTGAGCGATGCAGCGGGAGGTGGGGCCGCAGGTGGCCCCTCCGCTGTTCCTGCACCAGATCCAGCCGCTGCCTCCCCATGCCGCGGCGGCGGCTGCCAAGAAGCGCGGCCACCAGTGGCCCGCCGCCGCCGCCGCCGTGGCGCCGGCGAAGGCGGTGGCGGAACCTGGTGGCGGCGGGGGCAACTGGAACCCCAGGATGTGGGACTGGGACAGCCGCTCGTTGACGGCGAGGCCGTCCTCCGATGCTCTCCGCCTCGGCGGCGTTGGCGGCGGCGTGCAGAGCCAGCAACAGCAGTCGCCGCCCTCGGCGACGGCTGTCGACTCCTCGCGGCAGGGGAGCGGCGCGCTGAACCTCCAGCTCGGTCTGCGGGAGGACGGCGCGGCCCCGATGGATACTAGCGGGCCGGCTCCCATGGCCTCGTCGCCGTCTCCACCAGCAGCAAGCCAGGAGCCGGTGGTCAGGCCGAGCAAGAGGGTCCGCTCGGGATCGCCGGGGAGCGCGGGAGGATCAGGAGGCGGAGCGGCCTCGAACGGGGCCGGTAGCTACCCGATGTGCCAGGTGGACGACTGCCGCGCGGATCTGACCAGCGCCAAGGACTATCATCGGCGGCACAAGGTGTGCGAGATCCACAGCAAGACCACCAAGGCGCTGGTGGCCAACCAGATGCAGCGCTTCTGCCAGCAGTGTAGTAGGTAATTATAGCGACCGCATCCTCCCAAACTTTCCATGACGAGATTTCTTGTTATGATGATGCTAGTTTTAGGAATCTATTGATCGGTTTGTTGATACGGCGTGTGTATTGGGCCTGAGAAATAGTAGTTCTCTATCCAACGGTCCAGCCGGTGGCCGTGTAGGCTGAGAACATTTAGTTACTAATAAGTTGGTTCTTCTGGTCAATCGTTTAGATTTCACCCGCTGGCGGAGTTCGATGAGGGTAAGAGGAGCTGCCGACGTAGGCTCGCTGGCCACAACCGGCGAAGAAGAAAAACGCAACCAACCGATGTTGCGTCACAGTTGCTGCTACCTGGAAACCAAGAAAATGCAGCAAATAGGACACAAGATATTGTCAATCTGATTACAGTTATTGCACGCTTGCAAGGTACTTGATCTCACGCCAAACTCAGCACATACTGTTATTAGTATTCGAGTAAACCAGTACTAATTAATTCTCTGTAATTGCAGGTACTAATAATGCTGGTAAAGTACCTAGCATCCCTCCCATACCAGACAAACAAAATCTGGTGGAAATCATAAGCAAGATAAATTCATTGAACAACACAAATTCTGCAACAGAATCTCCTCCATCGGAAGTTGTTGACTTGAATGCTTCGAATGGGCAACAACAGGATTCTGTGCAAAAGATGACTAACGGAACCGAGAAGCCAGCCGAGCCGTCAACCATGGACTTGCTTGCAGTTTTGTCAACTGCCCTTGCGACCCCTGAGCAGTCCCAAGGGAGCAGCGATAGCAGTGGTAATAACAAGAGCAAGAGTCATTCAACAGAACCGGCCACTGTTGTAAATTCGCATGCTAGATCAGTCCAAGTTTTTACTGGCAGCAACGCTCACGAAAGTCAACCCCATATATACAAGGAGACCGACCAAGACCCTCGGCCATACTTGTCACTGCAACTGTTCGGTAGTGTTGAGGATGACATTCATCCTAAGATGGACTCTGCGAATAAGTATTTGTCTTCGGAAAGCAGTAATCCTCTCGATGAGAGATCTCC
Source organism: Eragrostis curvula (assembly GCA_007726485.1). Lineage (NCBI taxonomy): Eukaryota > Viridiplantae > Streptophyta > Magnoliopsida > Poales > Poaceae > Eragrostis > Eragrostis curvula. The sequence continues at coordinate 87,463 of RWGY01000755.1, forward strand.
TTCGTCCTCGCCGCCTATAACCCACAAGTTTTTCCCCATACATTCGGTAGACGAAGAGGATAGACACCCTCGGGCTGCAGATTACGGGGAAGATGCTGCAATGGTTGAGGTTAGCACAAGTCGGGCATGGTGTGCACCACCACTCGAGCTCTTTAAGGATTCAGAGCGGCCAATCGAAAATGGATCGCCACCTAATCATGGGTACCAGTCGTGTTATGCCTCAACATCTTGTTCAGACCATTCTCCTTCAAGCTCAAACTCAGATGGACAGGTAGTTTATATTACCAGATTGCATTTCCAGTTACTTTGTAATTATTCTTCATGCCTTGTTATATTAGTCATGTACTCAACCTACCCTTCTCTTTCTTTGCTGTTAAAGGATCGGACTGGTAGGATTATATTCAAGCTGTTTGGTAAGGAGCCTAGCACTATCCCTGGGAACCTTCGTGGCGAGGTATGCTCTTGATTAATTGCTGCACTTATTAGCCCTTTTCACTCTTTGGAAATGTTATGGATTTAATTCTCCTCTTGTTTGTTTCTTAGATAATAAATTGGCTCAAACACAGCCCTACTGAAATGGAAGGATACATTCGCCCTGGTTGCCTTGTCCTATCCATGTACCTATCAATGCCAGCTATTGCATGGGATGAAGTAAGTCGTTGAATTAGGCAAAATGAAAGGAGCATAACTGCTTTTATCACTACAGCTAATAATGGCATCTCTATAAAATGCAGCTCGAAGAAAATCTTCTCAAGAGAGTAAATGCGTTAGTTCAAAGCTCTGATGTGGATTTCTGGAGAAAAGGAAGGTTTTTAGTTCGAACTGATACCCAGTTGGTGTCGTATAAAGATGGTATGCATGACTACTGCCACTTGTGCCAATTTTTTCTCCTCTATTACTACCCGTCGGAGAGTATTTTGGTTTTTGTCTGAGTTTATTTGTCACCTCACTTTTGTTGATGTAACCTTGCTTGCTTATTTCAGGTATGACCCGTCTATCGAAGTCATGGAGGACCTGGAATACCCCTGAGTTGACATTTGTGTCACCAATTGCTGTTGTTGGTGGCAAAAAGACCTCCCTAGTTCTGAAGGGTCGCAATCTGACGATTCCTGGCACCCAGTAAGTTCTCATTGTAATTAGTTTTGCATCGACAAAAAGATTCACAATCCTGATTAGTTCTGAACTATTGATCAATGTAGGATCCACTGTACAAATACGGGAAAGTACATATCCAAAGAAGTGCTGTGCTCAGCATATCCTGGTACCATATATGATGATTCAGGTGTTGAAACCTTTGATTTGCCAGGAGAACCAAACCTTACTCTTGGCCGTTGCTTTATTGAGGTATGTAAAATTTCAAACCCTTTTTGTGTTGTATGTGGAAACTAGTTGGCACTTGTTAAGATGATTACAACTGTCGATGTTGATATTTACAGGTGGAGAACAGGTTTAGGGGTAATAGTTTCCCTGTTATTGTTGCAAATTCAAGTGTCTGTCAGGAGTTGAGGAACCTTGAGGTTGAGCTCGAAGATTCACAATTTCATGATGTCGCTTCGGATGATCATGTTCATGACCATAGGCAGCCAAAACCAAGAGATCAAGCTCTGCACTTCCTTAATGAACTTGGCTGGCTATTTCAGAGGGCTACTGCCTGCACACCCTCCACCAGATCTGATGTTTCTGATTCGGATTTGATTCAGTTCTCCACTATTCGGTTCAAACACCTGTTGTTGTTCTCAAGCGAGCGTGATTGGTGCTCTCTAACTAGAACACTTCTGGATATACTTGCCAAGAGAAGCATGGTCAGTGAAGAACTATCTCAGGAAACTCTGGAGATGCTCTCAGACATTCATCTTCTGAATAGAGCAGTAAAAAGGAAGAGTAGTCGCATGGTGCATTTGCTTGTACAGTTTGTTGTAATTTGCCCTGATAATTCAAAACTGTACCCCTTCGTTCCAAACCTACCTGGCCCAGGTGGCTTGACCCCGTTACATCTGGCTGCATCCATCGAGAACGCCGAGGATATAGTTGATGCCTTGACAGATGATCCTCAACAGGTAAGTCCGGTAAAGTTTAATTTGGTTTAATGATAAGTTTTCACACATGATACTTATTCTAACTTGTATTAATCACTGCAGATTGGTTTGAGTTGCTGGCAATCGGTGCTAGATGATGATGGCCAATCACCTGAAACATATGCCAAGTTGAGGAACCACAATTCCTATAATGAGCTAGTAGCGCAAAAGCTGGTGGACAGGAAGAACAACCAGGTTACCATAATGGTTAATAAAGGTGAAATTCATATGGATCGGTTGGGAAATGATGGTGAATATAATAAATCTGGAGCCCAAGCATTGCAAATAAGATCTTGCTCCCAGTGTGCCATTTTGGAGTCTGGTGCGCTAAGGCGGCCTATGCGGTCACGAGGATTGCTTGCTCGGCCTTATATTCACTCAATGCTTGCCATAGCTGCAGTCTGTGTTTGTGTCTGCGTATTCATGCGAGCTTTGCTGCGGTTTAATTCTGGTAGATCCTTCAAGTGGGAGAGGCTGGATTTTGGTACAATATGAAAGTTGAGGACATCTTGGTATTGTTAACAACCAGCAGATGTGGAACCAGATAGCTTTTTTGACTGCTTATGTTTCCTTGAAGCTTCTTTATATGTGAATGGGTGGATGAATGTCATATTGACAAGGACAAATTACTCTCAGAACCAAGTGTTGATCATGGTATTGGGGGTATTAGAGGCACTCTAAGGAAGTTCAAGGAAAAATTTGAACAACCCTGTTGAAAGGAGGAACTTGGGCAGGGTGGCGAGAAATGTAGCTAATGCGTGCACATAAGATGAGATGGATGTAATCACAGTTCTGGGATACTTGAGTAAGTAAACTTGATGTTGTTTTTGCTGGTGTAAAGTTTGTGAATCCGTTGGTTCATGTATCACAAGCTGGTGTTTAATTTATCTTGCTCACCTTTTCACATTTTTTATTTTTTGTGTATTAAATACAGTACTTTAGCATGAATGTATCCTGTCTTTCTTTAGATAGTAGCAGGGGTAAATTGAAAAGAGTCTTTTTCATGTCTTGTATCTTCATAGTTCTTATTTAGCTAAATAGAAATGAGGCAGATTTGAAGTGTACTCGAATCTATTGTTTTATTGGAAAGCAGCCATAACCCATAACGTTCCGTTTTTTGAGTAAGCTGTGGCACTTGCTATCTGTATTTCCCTTCTTTGGTGTCTGCTAAGTTTGGTACGTTTTCTTTTTTCCATTCAATATTTCTTCTTTCTAAAAATGGGCATTTATGTTATACTTATTTGAACATGTTTGCACTAACTGGGAATTTATGCCTGGGGTAAAATTTCCTTCATTTGTTCATTTCACTCTAGTTTTTTTTCTTAGTCGAAAGAATCATATTTTTTGGGGTAAAGATCTTATTTATTTACTTACATAGTTGAAAGATAGGATTGCTCTATTGAAACACCAGAAACAGTGTTGCATCACCCTTTTGGTGGCATTTATGTCACGTAAAAAGCTGATGAAGCACATCGTTCGCGTTGTGCGTTATCCTGATGGCCGCGTGACACGAACGAGATGCCTTTCTTTGCGCTTTTCCGACGGCACCGTGTGTGGATCGCCCCGGGGACACGGCGGCGAGATTCTGGCGAGTGGTGGTATGGCAAACTTGCAGTCGAGGGCTATCTCCGTCCGCCTCCAGCACCATCCACCACCACCAGCCCTGTACCTAGTACCATGCGTGTGACATGCACAGCTAGACGCGATGCCTTCCCGCGCACCGGCCCCACCGGCAGGCCGCACTTGCAATGCGAGGTGCATGCACGCACGCACGGCCCGGGTTGCACGGCCGATGCTTTTCTGCCTTTCCACATGGCTGTCGGACTTGATTGGACGCCCGCTGGCCACGTTCATGAATGATGCCGGTGCTGCCGTCGCTACAGCGACGGATGGGGTCGCGCGGGCTGCTGGCCCGTTTGCTTCGCGTTCTTGTGGCGCGGACCGGACCTGGCTCAAGCACGTGACCTCTTTTTGGGTGCCGCAAAGCAGCACCAGGCGCGATCGCCTCTATCTCGATCACCACCGTTCGCGTGCTGTGGACTCGGCCAATGGCGATGGCGCGTCCTTGGTGTTCAGGGCTGGACTGGCGCTGGTCCATCCATCGACCGTCGCAGCGCGCCTAACAAGACGGGACCACGCGAGTTGTCCCGCGCGCCAGGGCCATACGACACGGCGCGGGGAGGACATCATGTCACGAGTAGGAGGTTATGGTCCGTAGCGGTAACGTGCTGCTTTTTGGGAGCAAAAGCAAGAGGCGTCGTCTCAGCCACTACTCCACCCTTCCTTCCTTCCCCTCTCCAAGAGACGTGATGTGCGACCGAAGCGAGCCAGCACGCCATCGACCGACCGAGCGACCGCGCGCGTCACACCCGGCGGCCGACGGGCCGGCCACCACCGTGCCCCCATCCCATGCGCCGAGTCGAGTGGATGAGCACGACTTGTTGGAGTCCTGGGCTGGCTGTTGCTGCTTGCCCTGTTGGTTACAGCTGCAAACAGCAGCGTCCGGATAGGATAGGACGGAACCGGCGGGAGGTTTGGCACGGAACTGGTGCCGTAGAATGTGCGCGTTCTCGACACGTAACTCGGACGGACCTACGGGTGCCGGTTGGAACGACGATCGACCAGCCTGAACGAAATGATTGCACGATCAGATGCGGATCGGATAGGAGAGCACAGTCCTTGTCTCCGGACGCAGCCCTTCCCTCCTCCTGCACACAAGATGGTAGTACTACAGTACTAGCCCGGCCGGGTCATCGCGACCGGGCACCAGACCAACGGTCTTGCTGGACTCCTCGTCGCGACACGACACGGGGACCGGCAGCCGTCCGGGGGACCCGCGGGCTCGCCCGCCCGCCGTACGACGACGCGTGCGCCGCGCGAGCTGCGTCCACCCGGGAGGGACGAAAGCGTACGTAGGGGCCGAGACGTTTCGTCGTGCGCGCGGGACGCGTAGGCCGGCGCGGGCGGCGTGCGGGACGGAGGATGATCATGCATGGGCGAGCGGATGGCGTGATGCGTGGACTCTCACGGCGGGACTCGGAGGGAGTGGTGGGGCAGCGCCTTGGCGGACGCCTGACGCGGCGTGTGTGCTCACATGTTACCCGTGCGCGCCGGGGCGCCGACAGGCGCGGTTCGTCCGGTTCCGCCTGCCTGCGTCTGCCGGTGCATGGAATCCAATCACGCTTGCGGGGCGGACGCGTGGGAGGGCACGGCACGAGGCGGTTGCTGCGGCTGCTGCCGCCATGTGATGCGGTGTCAAGCGAATCCGTGTGGAGTTTTTGGACTCCGTTTTCTCTTGGTTTTTTTTTCTAGTTTAAGTAGTGTATGGTACACTTCAATAAACGCGGGAGACGGCCTGCGCCATGTTTATTAGTTGCATTATGAGCCAACATTATTCACCTCTGCATTCATAGTAGCGCATCTTGCATTTCGACACCTTTGGATATTCGATAATCCTCGATCATGAGCAGGCCAACCATCAGATACAACTTTAATGACTAAAATGCTGCAGACTTTCCGTCAAAAAATCTGTTGCAGACTGAAGGACCAAATGTCGCAGACTTTTCCTCAAAGCTTTGGTATGAAGCTGGTTCGGCCCAGTGACCTCTGCCTCGACAGCCCACACACGGTGTGACCTCTGTATGATTAGCTGGCCCTCAGGTGCCTAGCGGCGTGACGGGCTATCTACGGCCTCCAGAATAATGTAGAGGGCCTTCTTGTATCCAAACCAGCCTTTAATTCACTTTAGCCCGACCCAACCCTTATTGGGCCCGGTCCGTCCTTAATCTAGGGTAAAGATGACAGCCCGCTGTCAGGCCTACCGACACCTGTCTGGTTTGATGAGCTAGATTTTTTTTTTGTGATTAGAAAAAATATTTAATGGAGACAGAGATCCTACCCAGTACCTTGTGTCACCTACTCTTCAACTACCTCTGATTTTATTTTAGGAATAAGTCTACATCACCCTCCGAATTATTACAGCTAGACTACTTAACCCCCTGAACTATGAAATTGGATATTCTACCCCTTAAGGTATTGAAAACCGTCTAAATAGCCCCCCTGGGGCAGTTTTATGAGTGGTTTTGCTGACATGGCACACTGCATAAACGTTGAGTGGTGCTGGTCCCACAAGTCAGGTAGCTCTCTTTTCTTGCTTTCCTCTGTAAACCGCGTCGGGAGCCCGGGACAGGGAGCTGGTGTCTCCCGCTGTCCGGACCTCTCGACCGCCTCCTCCGAGGAGAAGCCGCGGGACACCGCCGTCATCCTCGACTTCGAGGTCGAGCCCTAGGAGAGATCCTGGGTGGTCGAGGTGCTCTCGGCAGAGCCGGCCGCCGCCCTGCCGCGCCCAGACCTAGGACACCCGGATGGAGGCGACCACAGTGATGGACACAACGTCCTGCGCCTCCGTCAGGTGCTGTTCCACCAAGATAATGAAACAAAACTACAGAAGCGTGATTCTGATTGCATATGGTTCGTTCTTTCTTGATCTGATGAGACCGGTTCTTGCATTAATCCATGCTCATTCACCTTTGATTTCTTGGAGAAAAAAATCATCTTCTTGAGTTTTGTTAAGATCGATTCTTACCTAAGCATTAGTTAACTCATTCAATTAGTTCATTTGGGGTCAAAAGAATGCCAGTTTGATTAGCTCAATTAGTTCGTTTTGAAAGTGTTCGATAAAATGCGTGTCGTTCTGGTCCCAGCGTCCCGCCTCCTCTGCCACTGCTAGCAGAGACTCAGCACCTCCACCGCGGACCCGCACACAAACTGTCAGAACCGGGATGGCCGGAGCATGCCCCTGCTGGTCACACCCGCTGCCGGGAGGAGCTCCATGGCTACTACTAGCAACTAGGGGCGACACCAACCCTCCTTCCACCACTTACACTCGGGCTCAGCTTGTTAGATCAACGTCAGGTTTTCAGCATGGCAAAACCACCAATCCAAACCACTAGAGGGGGTGAAGTAAACGGTATTGATAAGGTTATGGGGTTAAACATCCGGTTTTATAGTTTGGGGGGTTAAGTAGACCAATTGCAATAGTTCGGGGAGTGATGTAGACTTATTCCTTTTATTTTATTGACATTTTAGACAGAATTTAAGCTAACTGCAATGATAATCCTTTGTCTGAAATGTCCATAAAAGAAATGTGGAGGGAGCACCTGCCGCGGTTTCGAGTGGAAGCAAAAGCATAACTGTAGGCTCAGCTACTTCCACCAAGGACCCGTTTCTGCTTAGTGCCTAGTCCAGTGGTTCCTGAAACTTTCAGACTTGCACAAATCCCTTTTCGTCGCCCAACGAACTGCCACTTTTCTAAACCTGGTCACTTTCAGAATCTTGCCAACTTTCAGAATAGGTTGATTGTCGATTATTATCTCGTTCGGTCTCGATAAAATTTTCCTTGCTAATCCAAAAAAGGCGAAAGTTGTTTCAGTTAACTTGTTACATCTGCTCGCTTCTGCTGACCTGCTGAGCATGTTTGTTCTGTGTTCTTAATGCGGATGCAATTTAAAGAACATGGGAATCTTTGCGTCAGCAGTTCCCAAAACCAAGAAATTGCGATTCTTGGCATCTTGTTGGATAGATTATTATGTACCAAATAATCAAAATAAGAAGAAATGTGACGCGTCCATTGAGAAAACTAGAGCTACTTGGTTCCAACTCCTTAGTCCCGTTTCAACACTCCATATATATTTTGAGAATGCTTGCTAGTCATCACCAGACGCGTTTAGGGGCCTAATTTATGGTTACTAACATGTTATTAAACCATTGCGATACGGAGACGCAGTCCACTGACCTCGTGCTCAGTGATATGGTGAGGATTCGGGTGTTGTTTGGAAGTGTCTTCGTATTTAAATTACCAGCACATGCTTCGTCCACTTGTACTACTTGTCTATCTATGCTTGCCGGCCTGAATGGACTGATTTTTTTTTTTCAGGCAATTCTAATCAGCTTCGATTTCAGTTTGACTTATCTTCCCACGACCTGATGGTAATAGTACATAAAGAATTGACAATTGCTTAGGAAAACAAAACTCTGTCGTTCAACTTTAAGAATTTATGAATCGACCAAAGAGTAAACAATAGGCATTGTTTCAAAATACTCAGAAAATCATGTCCAGAGAAAGTCGCAGACAGATACTCAAGTACAAAGTCGGTATGAACCGTGCTCGAACTTACAGTCAGGAGTGAAGTTCTGAGACTTCAGAGTTCAGCAATCTTATTCTCTCCAGCTGTAGCTACAACTTGCAAATATGAGTTGACAGAGGACTCAATAAAACTTTGATACAGCAGTCATGTCGTTGTAAAGAATTATGATGAACGTGGGATGCAATTTCGATGAACGGGTTATTTGCTAATGATTTGCTGCAAGACAGTTAGGAAGAGCGGACCCGTGAGGAAGGTGGTTAATCGTTCACATTTTCAGAGGAAAGACCAAGCCTGGAGTTTGAACATTACCGTTTGTGATAAGTGTAGCATGCTCGTCACCAGCTCATGTAATTCTTATCACTTATACGCGGCTTTGGTGAATGTCAATAGCCTATCTAGAAGCTGGAAAACATCAAATTAAGCAACAAAAGAGACACCAAATATATAAAATAGGTCAACGAAAGTGTCTCCGGCAGGGATTACAAAACCGGTCAAAATCGGACCTGTTTTTGTGGTAAGCGGGAAAACCGGTCCGGTCCAGTCCGGTTAGAATGGTATACCGGTTTTTCGAATTTGAATTTCGGACAAATTTGAAAAATTGGTGACATTTGACCGGTTTTGACCGGTTTTCGGTAAAACCGGTTGCTCGATCGGTAAGAAAAACCCAGGTCCTCGGCGATGGTACAATAGAATTGGATATTTAATTCGGCTGCAAGTTTGACTTTGAATTGGACAACTGAAGTTCTGAATATATCGGTACTGTCCCAACGGATCGTGGCACTAGAGTCAAACTGTTTTGCGTATAGAACGTTTAGTTTTGAATGAGCTAACGTATATTCCGAAGCACATGAATTTCCAGGTATGGAGCATTGACGTTTCCGTCTCGTTAATGGACGTTCGATCACTCATATACAAGAATTCTCATCCGTACAAAAATGGCTTGCAACTTCAGTAATCAGTATCAGAAGCTGGAGTAGCACAGATGCCAAACCTCTTTCTGAATGCACTAATTAATCACCGGCTTTCATATAAACCCGGGTTTTGCATCATATCTGCGCAGCTGATGTGGCTCGCAGTTTTAAAATGGTGACTTGGCGCGCGGTTGTTCAGGTCAAGAAGATAGCTCCAGAGCTGAAGCCGCAGGTGGGGTCCGTTACGTGCGACCTCGCGCGCCGCTGGTCGCCACCGCTGCGCTGCTGTCGTAGCACACCAGTGTCACGCTGCTGCGAGCACGACGGCGACCCATGGATCGGAAAACCACACTTGCATTGCATTTACACTTCGACAGCTCCGGCAGCCAATCCCTGATCCCTAAACATGACCAGTTTTAGCTTGAACAGAAACGGGCCGGAAGTTGCACACAGACCGACCAGATCGAGTGCAAGACCATCCTACTACCAGTTTTGTCGCGCGTGTATTCCTGCAGCACGTCGCAGTCGGCTCGTACGCCGTTGTCCGGCACGTTTCCCCGGTCCCTTGTCCTGCCGAGGGAGGTGGAATTTGCCTAGCAAGTTCGCTGCTTGCGCGCGAGCGCGCACCAACCCAACTCTTGGGTCCTGTCCTCAAGTACCAGCGCCGTCGCACGGAGCCGCCGGCTACAAATAGCGACCTCAGCAGCACGGTGGATTCCCCCCCTTCCCGCACTCGCTTTTGCCGCTTTCCACCTGTGCACTTTTTCTCGAGCTCCCGTGTCCCGCTACGCTAGCTCCCGCGTGTGCGCGTACCCGTGCATGGCGTCTACGTGCGGCGGCGGCGGCGGACGCGGTGGTCGCTCTCCTCTGTCGCGTCGTCGTCTCGACCTCTTCACCTGCGTCCTCGCTTGCAGCTTCTTCGGCGCCGCGCGCGGCAGGCAGCTGCAGCAGCCTCCGCCGCCGCTGGAGGTGCGGACTTACAGCTACGCCTCGTTCGAGGCGGGTGGCTTGCGGGAGTCGAGGGACCTGAAGCTGTCACCGGACGCCAGGATCAACAGCGGCGCGCTGCAGCTGACGCCCGACACCCGGAACAATCCCAGCTACCTGGTCAACAAGTCCGGCTCCATCCTCCTCCGCCAGCCGTTCGTCCTCTGGCGTCTCGAAAACGACGGCGGGGATGCCGCCGCCGCCGCCGCGCCGCCCGCCCGCAACGGCAGCAACAGCACGTCCGGCCAGCAGCAGCAGCCGGCTCAGCGCGCCCGCGTGGTGTCGTTCAACAGCACCTTCTCCATGAACGTGTTCTACGACCAGGCGCGCCCGGGGGAGGGCCTCACCTTCCTCATCGCGCCGTCGCTCGACGACCCGCCTCCCGGCAGCCACGGCGGGTTCCTCGGGCTCACGAACGCGACGCTGCAGGCCGCGGGGCCGGCCAAGAACCGGTTCGTCGCCATCGAGTTCGACACGGTGAACCAGACCTACGACCCGCCCAACGGCAACCACGTCGGCCTCGACATCGGCTCCGTCGTGTCCAACAAGACGGCCAACCTCGCCGACTTCAACATCCCGTCGATCGCCATCACGGATGCCAAACCCGCAAACTACACCGTCTGGGTCGAGTACGACGGCGCGGCGCGGCACATCTCCGTGTACATGGGCGTCAGGAACCGGCCGAAGCCGGCGTCCCCCGTGCTCGAAGCGCCGCTCGACCTCAGCGAGCACGTGCCCGAGAAATCGTACATCGGCTTCTCGGCGTCGACGGGAATCGACTTCGAGCTCAACTGCATCCTCGACTGGACGCTGTCGATCGAGATCATCCCCGAGAAGACCAGCAAGGCGTGGGTCATCATCGTCGCCGTCGTCGTGCCCGTCTCCGTCATCTTGATCGCCGTCCTCGCCTACTTCGTGACGAGGAAGCTGCGGGCGAAGCGGTCCATGGAGCGGAGGCAGGAGATGCTCGGGCACACGCTGAGCAACCTCCCCGGGATGCCGAGGGAGTTCACGTACGAGAAGCTGCGGAAGGCGACCAAGAACTTCGACGAGCGGCAGCAGCTGGGGAAAGGAGGGTACGGCAAGGTGTACAAGGGGCTGCTCCCCGCCGCCGACGCCTCGCCGGAGGGAATGGAGGTGGCGGTGAAGATGTTCACCCGGGAAGACGCCAGGGTCGTCGACGACTTCCTCGCGGAGGTCGACATCATCAACCGGCTACGGCACAAGAACATCGTCCCGCTTATTGGTACGTGACAATTCCTGGCAAACCGCATTGCATGCATAACTTCATTCAATTCATCAAACCAAGTTATTTTCATCCAAATTTCAGAACTGGAATGGTGCATGCTACAGAACATATATATATTTGTTCGATTTAGATAGATGTTTTGATCTAAGTTAGCTTATCATTGATGTTCATCAGCGGGAAGTTGACCTGCAGGATGACACGTTTAGACGACGTAATCGAACCTTTCTAAATAATTAGTTTTAGACTTCTTGATGCTCAAGATGAGGATGAACAAACAGTCAACATCCCATCCATGGTTTTTCTGACCTATATAGAAAATTCGTTGGTTTCCATCGAGCTGACTAGTCTATCAGAATGGCGAAGTGTGGGCAAGATTATTCTAATGAGATGCTAACGCGTTAATGAAATCGTGTACGTATAAACCGACGAATTTTATCATTTGATATGTTCAACAATGCCGGCAATGTACTATCTCTCAACTTCTGAATTTTCTATACCGGCAGTCGATGTACCAACTGAGCCACTTGCATGTTTCAGTGGACGACGTGCAGTGAATCATGTACTGATCAGCGTATTGTTCTGAATCTTCTTTATCCTCAGGTTGGTGCTACAAGAAAGGCCAGCTGCTGCTGGTGTACGAGTACATGCCCAACGGCAGCCTGGACCAGCACCTGTTCCGTCGGGGCGTCCACGAGCAGCTCCCCGTGCTGAGCTGGGCGAGCCGGTACGCGATCGTGGAGGACGTCGCGGCGGGTCTCCACTACGTGCACCACGAGTACACCCGCATGGTGCTCCACCGCGACATCAAGGCCAGCAACGTGCTCCTGGACGCGTCCTTCCGCGCCAGGCTCGGCGACTTCGGCCTGGCCCGCGTCCTGGAGCACGACCGCAACTCGTACACCGACCTCGGCGTCGCGGGAACGCGCGGCTTCATCGCGCCCGAGTACTCGGTGGGCCACAGGGCCACGCGCAACACGGACGTGTTCGCGTTCGGCGCGCTCGTGCTCGAGGTGGTGACCGGACGGTTCGCGCTGCTCGGCGACCCGAGGTGCCCGCTGCTGTCGGACTGGGTGTGGCAGATGCACGGGCGCGGCGCGCTGCTGGGAGCCGTGGACCAGCATCTCGGCACCGCGGCGTTCGACGCCGACGAGGCGACCCGGCTGCTGCTGCTTGGCTTGGCGTGCAGCAGCCCGAACCCGGCAGACCGGCCGACCATGCCGCAGGTGCTGCAGATCCTGGCCAAGGCCCAGCCGCCGCCGGAGGTGCCGCTGTTCAAGCCGACGTTCGTGTGGCCGCCGGAGGGGGGAACGCAGTTCGACCTGAGCGACATCGGGTTGACGTCGAGCAGCGCCGGCGGTGCCGGCAATGGCGGCGCGTCGTCGGCGATGGCGACGCAGGACACCACCTCCTTCGACAGCATGCAGGCGTATACGGCGCCGAACACCACCGGCGATTACTTCCAAGCGCTCTCCACTGGCCGTTGAAGATGAAACGCTTGTGCGCGCGCGCGTACACGCATACGATCTTCGCTAATACGGCTATGGTTGCAGTTCGAAATAACTTATTTGTGAAATGTAAATATGTACGTGTACAAATCAAATTAGTATGGGTATTTCATTAGTTGATACTACACGTGCATTGCTGTATAATTATAAACAGCACGTTAGGAGACCTTGGTTTGTTTTGAGGGCAGCAGATCAACAGATAAGTGACAGTGTGTCTTGGCAAGTAGTACAGCAAAATGTTCAGGATTCCTGTAACCTTCTTCTGAGCTCCATTGCTTTTGAAATGTAGCACAGTGGCAGGTACCTCTCACTGACACGATATCTGTCGGTATATTTGTTGGCCCGCTGAGAGAAGCACCTTGATCGGCATACCTGTTATGCCTATATGCATGCTAAGATTCATTTCCAAGATCTTGATTGTAACGTACTGGAAGATTGATGCTTCCGTGTGCTCCATGAAATAGAACTTTTTTCTTTCTAATTGTAATCACCACACATCGACTTGGTGAAACAGTTAAGAAATAGAAAAATTGCAGAATTTGTTCTAGGGGGGGATTATCTATTTAAAAAGGCTTGGTCGCTTGGTACGATCTACAAAGGAAAATGTCTCCATCATCAACTCTTTAATAGTGGAGTTCGATTTTCTTCCCTCGTCCAAAAACCTCGTCATCCCTTACCTAATATTGTCAGGTATTAATTAAATGTTCTGGTCTACGGAATGCAGTCCAGAATGCTGAACACGTCAATCCACTGCCTTCGGGGGGAAAAGCCCATGATATCTAAAAAGAGTTTTACGGTACCCTATACTAGTGATATAATACCACTAGTATCTAGTGGTATTTACGATTCGACGGTTCAGGTTGTTTCTTCTCCCACCTCTAATACCACTAGTATTTTAAATGGTATCAATAATACTAGGGTATTTTAGGAAAGAAACTAAATGACAACCTTGTGATTTGTTAAGGGCAAAATCTGTATCGTAATGGAATGAACCGTCGTCACGATCAAGTAATTTCATTTATGTGTCATTCGTGTTCAGCTAAGGATGAAGAACTATTTTTTAACATCAACGGCATATCATCAAACAACCTACATGCAACCAAATATGCAGCAGTTCTTCTCAACAGGAACATTGACGATCCAAGGGAAGTTGGTGTCGTCGACGACGTGCTCGACTGCCCGTTGAATTCTTGGGTGGGGCGGCACCGCGCTGCTTCGATTTGAACAACCGCAGGAAGGAATTCATGCGGGCTGTGATGGATGGATTGGGACTGCCGACGCAGGGGTGCAGGTCGTGTAAGCGGAGTGAATGGGTGCCACACGGTGGCGACGCAGGAAGCTGAGCTCAATGGCGAAGGTGTTGAATTGGGTGATGGCGTAGGGAACGATTGGGCCGAGCCGCCGAGGTCGACGTGAAAAGTGGCGGCAGATAAATGAGATTGTCCGTGTAAAATGATGGAGGTACCTTTTAAGATACTAGTGGTATTATATCACTAGTATAAGGCACCGTAAAACTCCTCTATCTCAAAGCAACAAGGATATCCGGTTTCTCAAGTGAGTGATAACCCAAGAGGAAGAGGACTTTTTTCCATATGTACACAAACCATAGGGCCAGCTTATTAATTGTACAATTTGGGCTCCTGACTTTACATACTGAGATGGGGCATCCAGGTCACCGATCAGATCAATTTTGCCCACAGAAAACTCGCTAGATGCTCCACACTATCGCACTCCTTTTTTTTACTGAGCGTGACATCATGTCACTCTCACCAAACCGTCCCGATGTAGTAATCCAGATGCGACAGGGACAACCAAAGCCAAGGATCTGTGCGTCACCTGGTTAGTTCATCTTGAATTACTCTGGAGTATATTTGGTAACATGACCCTGTTACGGTGGCATTTCGATCGAACTTTTTGAAAGGCAAAAATGGTTTGGCAACTGCTAGCTGCAAGCCCCTTATCATGTCTGCCAAAAGCGCTCGCAATGTCGCCACCAGCTTTCTTCCTTTCCACCTGATGATGAGGTTATCTCCGGTCTCCATGCCGCGTCAGGTTCACACGGCAAAGCGCAACGAATCGATCGTCTTTGCAAGAAATGAATAAGAAAAGTGCATCGAGCTCAACAGCTCGAGCTCGTACGGAGCTCATGGCACCGGCATGTGCGGGCCACGGAATTCTAAGACCTTTCCGAATGATGCAGGCGTGTGGCGGTTGGAGGAGAAGAGATTGACCTGGAGCCTGTTCATTTACTTTAGTCTTAAAGTTTAGTTTAGAGAATTTTTCTATTTAAAGGTATTAAATAAAATCTAATTACAAAATCTTTTTACAGATGTGTGTTGATTTACGAGACGAATCTAACGAGCCTAATTAAGCTATATTTTGCTATAGTAATGTTACAGTAACCATTGTCTAATCACAGCTTAATTATCCTCATTAGTTTCGTCTCGCAAAGTAGTTCAAGTTTCTGCAAAAAAAAATTATAATTATATTTTATTTAATACCTTTAAATAGCAAAAACTTTTACCTAAATTTTAGTCCTAAAGAACACGCCCCTAGACCGTTCGTCAGAGTTGCCGATCGGTGTTGTGTTTCTAACCTGCTACGCCGTGTCGTCCGTTAAACATCTCTCTGGAATCTGGCATGGATTCTGAGAAGAAGGTTAGGAAATGGCGCTGCAAATCAGGTTTAATGCATGTGTTGCTGAACATTTTCGAGGTGAATAGCTGAATGCTGTGGACCAGTGATCAGCAGTGACCGAATGCTGAAAACTGAATGCCCGTTCGCAGTTTCGCTGTGACCCGTGACTATTTCTGTCGTCGCCTTTGGCTCGTTTCATCCTGAAGAAGAAGCCATGACGTGCAGTCTAGTACTACAACAGAACGATTTGAAGTTTATTGCTCTCTTTGGGAATGTTTGATGCTGAAGCTTGGTGGAAGAGTGGACATCATATTTTAGCTATTCACTTTTCACTGACACACATGTTTTCATCATTTGGCCAAATGGCCTCGCTGGATGTTATCCGCGCCAGTTGAATAATTCAACAAAAGAACATAGAGGGTGTTCGTTTCCATCCCTCTAAATTTTAGACCTCTAAAATGAAAGAGAATCTTGTTATTTAGGAGTATTAAATAAAATTTAATGACAAAACCTTTTTGACAGATGAATGTTCATTTCGAGACGAATCTAATGAGCCTAATTAATCTATGTTTTGCTACAGCGATGCTACAGTAACTATCATCTAATCACGGCTTAATTACCTTTATTAGATTCGTCTCGCGAATTAGACCCAAGTTCTGCAATTAATTTTGTAATTAAACTTTATTTAATACTTTTAAATAACAAAATTCTTTTTGATGTGACCTCTCTAAAATTTAGATCCCTGAAACGAACACCCCCAATGAATGCCACTGAATTTCCGGTCTGTTGAAACTTAGGAATGTCTTTGATCCGAAAAGACGTGGTATACCAGTACCTGCCAGATTGACAAGACCAAAAAGATAAGCAAGGCAAGGCTGGATGGGCTGCACCTTCACCCCTGCTTCGCCGCTCTGTTTCACACTGGTGTGAACGCGGCTTTGCCACTGAACAAAACCAAGAAACTTTTGTCCATTGCTACTAACCGGTCGGCGAGAGAATCTCGTCTCACAGCAAAGCCACTGGAAATATAGGGGATCGGCCCGCCGGCCGTGCAGTCTCTGGAAGCCACGAGCAGTAGAGGCGCTCGCCATTGATGGCTGTCCGTTTCCTCGTACCCCTTCTCCTGCTCTTCGCCGCCGCCACCTCGGCCGCCTCGTCGAGCTTGCTCGCCACCAACGCCACCGCGGGCAGCGACGGCTTCGCCTCGTTCAGCTTCTCGGGCTTCCAGAGCTCGTTCCGTGGCGTCAACGTGACGGTGCTCGGCGACGGCAACATCAACCAGGGCGCGCTCCAGATCACGCCGGACTCCCTCAACAACGCCTCCTACTTCCTCGTCAACAAGACCGGCCGCGTGCTCTACTCCAAGCCGTTCAGGCTCTGGACCCACGAGAAGAAAGACGGCGGCAAGACCGGCAACGTCACCGGCGGGAAGAGGGTGGCGTCGTTCAGCACCGTCTTCACCGTCAACGTGTTCCGGCCGAACGGCACCGAGCCGGCGGAGGGCGTGGCGTTCGTCATCGCGCCGTCCGCCGACGAGCCGCCGCCGCCCGGGAGCTTCGGCGGGTACCTCGGCCTCACCAATGCCGCCACCGACGGCAACGAGACGAACAAGATCGTGGCCGTTGAGCTCGACACGGAGAAGCAGGCGTACGACCCGGACGACAACCACGTGGGGCTCGACGTGAACAGCGTCGTCTCCGTCGCCACCGCCTCGCTCAGGCCGCTCGGCATCGAGATCTCGCCCGTCGACCCCGTCAAGTACAACGTCTGGATCGACTACGACGGCAGGGCGCGCCGCGTCGCGGTGTACATGGCCGTCGAGGGGAAGGCGAAGCCCCGGCGCGCCGTCCTCGCCGCGCCGCTCGACCTCGGTGAGACGGTGGCCGAGACGTCCTACTTCGGGTTCTCCGCGGCGACGGGGCGCAAGTACCAGCTCAACTGCATCCTCGCGTGGAACATGACGGTGGAGAAGCTCCCCGGCGACGAAAAGGACAAGCGGCTGACAATGGGACTGGCCATCGGATTGCCCGTGGGCTTGGTCGTTCTGGCTGCCGCGGCCGTTGTGGCGTACGTGTGCGTGGTGAGGCGGCAGAAGGTGCACGGCGGCGGCGGCGACGACAGCAGCGCCATCACCGGGACGATGATCCGGAGCCTCGCCGGCGGGCCGCGGGAGTTCGAGTACCGTGAGCTGCGGAAGGCGACCAACAACTTCGACGAGAAGATGAAGCTGGGGCAGGGCGGGTACGGGGTGGTGTACAGGGGAGTGGTGGTCGGCGACCACACCTGCCCCGGCGGCGCCGGGAGCACGGTGGAGGTGGCCGTCAAGAAGTTCTCGCGGGCGAGCACGCAGGGCCAGAACGACTTCCTCGCCGAGCTCAGCATCATCAACCGACTCCGACACAAGCACCTCGTCCGACTCGTCGGTAAGCTCCTCCCTCTTCTTGCTCGCCGCCGGCCGCCGTTCCTGATTCTCTCTCTCTCTCTCTTTTTTTATTCGCTAGTAGCGGGATTAATCATGTCTTGCTCGCACATGGCGTGTACATTAACAATGGCCATTTGAACGCAAATCTCTCGCCTTTCCAGGCGATGCACATGTGCATAGAAGAATATCTTCTCTTGACCATTCACTTTGCTTAGACTGCTTTACAGCTACCATGCGTTCAAACTTTGCTAATCAGTGGACTAAATACCACTCGCAGTTTAACAACATGCATATCTCTGCATACATGCACCTCATTACAAGCAAAGACAGTCAGAGCTGGCATCATGATTTAGTGTGTCCATTGTTCTAGAAGTCACCGCAGTTTTCATCCATAAATATGTAGTTGTGGCCGAAATTTGGCACATGGCAATGGTTGACATACAGCAAAGTCAATACGTTAGTAATAGTACATTGTTATTTGTCAACCATGCTCTGCTCTGACATTGCCATGGCATCCATCATAACAAAACGTGCAGTGTGATCCGAACACACATTCTGCACCGAAATTACCGTGCAAGTAATAACCAAACAGTTACAAAGATGAAAGTTTGACATGCTTTGGTCTATGATGAAAATGGACGGGCAGGGTGGAGCCACGACAACGGCGAGCTGCTGCTGGTGTACGAGTTCATGCCGAACGGCAGCCTGGACCAGCACCTGTTCAGCGCGGCGCCGGGGCGTCAGCTGCTTGGGTGGGAGCTCCGGTACAACATCGTCAAGGGCGTGGCGTCGGCGCTGCACTACCTGCACGACGAGTACGACCAGCTCGTGGTGCACCGCGACCTCAAGGCCTCCAACATCATGCTCGACGCCGCCTTCAGCGCGCGCCTCGGCGACTTCGGCCTGGCGCGCGCCATCGAGACGGACAAGACCTCCTACATGGAGGAGGTGGGCGGCGGCGTGGCGGGAACCGTGGGTTACATCGCGCCCGAGTGCTTCCACACCGAGAAGGCCACGCGCGAGTCCGACGTCTACGCGTTCGGCGCCGTCGTCCTTGAGGTGGTCTGCGGCCGCCGCCCGCGATGCGACATCGACGGCTTCGCCTTCCTCGTCGACTGGGTGTGGCGCCTCCACCGCGACGGCCGCGCGACCGAGGCCGTCGACCCGCGCCTCGACGGCGCGTTCGACCGGGAACAGGCGGAGCGGCTGCTCCTGCTCGGGCTCGCGTGCAGCCACCCCACGCCCGCCGAGCGGCCCAAGACGCCGGCCATCCAGCAGATCCTGCTCGGCTCCGTGCCGCCGCCGGTGGTGCCGCCGTTCAAGCCGTCGTTCGTGTGGCCCGCCACCGACGGCGGGCTCGACACCATGTCCACCACGGCCGGGACGACCACGAGCCAGCTCAGCTTGACGTCGGCGTCCACGTGGAGCGGCAACTTCGTGCGGGGCAGCCTGGGCCACGCCTTCGAGCGGGATGTCTCCGATTCGATCAATCCATAGTTTTTCACCACATGTCTGCTGTTTGACACGATGGGTATGTGTCATGGTCATCGTCGTGGAGGCTAATTGTGCAAAGCAGAGTGATCTCCACGATGGCAACACGATCAAGGTGGATGGAAGGAAGTGGTCTAGAAGAATGGTGATGTAATTCAATTGTTCGTGTCCAAATAATCGTCCTCTTTATTTTGATTCTTTTTCGCTTTTGTCATGGTTCTATTGAAATTTTACCCTGTAATTATATTTCTTAGCATTTGTAATGCCATCGCTTGGAAATGAAAGCTACGCAGTGAGCTGGGCAGCTATATTTTTGCTCTGTTAGCCCAGTTCATCAGTGGAGTCATTGTACCAAACAAGCGTGCGTTATCCTCGCAGGGGAAAAATTGCCCGTGTTTCTTTTCTGAACTAAAGCTGTACAAGTATGTTTTCTTACTAAGAATATATATACTTTATAGCAAACAACCTTTTCGGTGAAACCTACCCAAAAAACAAACATATTTTGAAATTTTCAAGAAATATGAAAAAAAAACTATCATGGGCCATCCTCCAATGACAGGATTATTTGGGCCTTACATTCTTTAGCAAAACTTCTCCGTCCAGCTATCTGGTAACCATGCCCAGCTTCTCCATCTGCTCAATGCGGTGACATGCTGACGGCAGGATGAAAAAATGGCGCAGACAGCAATGTTTTGGAGGATCTGCCATTCAAGCACGAAGCTCTTGTTTGCAAAAGATAGTTCTAAAGCTTTTCCTCCACGAAACTCTTGTGATATTTTGGCACAAATGTTTGTATTGTATTGTATTGTACTGTACTGTTGTTCGTGAGATATTTTCACACACAATTATCGATTGTATTGTATTATATATAGTAGTATGGCATACAAGCACATAAATTAGGGGGGAGAGATAGACTCAAAGGAAACCCCACGCTATTCTCAAAAATTCCTGTGGAACATGCCATTCCTTCAAAATTTCATAAAAAATGTAAACTTCGTTTCAAAGGGCTCCATCAAAATCCTCCCCCCCCCCCCCCCCCCCCCCCCCCCCAATTTTCCCTACCAAATGTCCACCTGCTCCCACGCATCAACCTCTTTTTCATAAAACGAGACAACATGTGCACACAGTAAATGTTGCTCTTGTACCAGCGTACTACTCCAGTAGTTGGAATCGAGCGTACTCCAGCAGCATCTCATCTTGACCATCCCCTCCCTTATCTCACCTTCTTCCCCTCTCTCTTATCATCCAGTGGCGGCCAGAAGGGGTCATTTAGGCGAGGCCTCAAAGGGCTTGGCTTCTTGGGGATTCTTAAGCAATTTTTGCAACAAGGGCCATGTCTGGCCGATCTGTGGAAAATGAGCGAGTAACATTTGTTAATCATGGACCATTTTGGTGGGAACCTAGTGTTTAGGGTTCATTGTTTCCTAGGTTACAGAAACAATGAGGAAAATTATTGATTTCCTAGTTTTTATGCAGATATTACCTCTAGGTGCACAATGTTTACATCAGCAATTTCTTACTAGTTCTTAAGTGTGCCCCAAGTTGATGATGTCTATTTAGACTGACTTCATAACGCTTAAGATCTTAAAACTGGTCTCAATTTATATTTTTTGTTTATAGATCAAGAATGAGGGAGCTGTGGTTGTTACGACTGGTAGTTGATCTCAAGCAAAAACAAATTACATACTGTCCCGATTGTCTAAAAAAAGACTTGTCTACATTGTTGCTTCATGATCTTATGATGAAGTATTACCCTGATTTGGTTCTGGTCAGTGGTGAGCTTGTACCTACTTCTCCTTACGACCGCAGTGGGCAAGCTAGAATTGAATCTATAATTGCAGATTTATGGGTATGTATCGGTTAGAACTACATTTAACCAATACTTTCCGATGCCTTCTACCATGTTTACAAGTGATAAAAATAGTTCTAATGCTTTTTTTCACGAAGCTCTTGGGTTATTTTCACATAAAATTCTATATTGTATTGTATTGTTGTTCGTGAGATATTTTCACACAAAATTATGTATTGTATTGTATTTTATATAGTGGTATGGCATACATAGAACATAAGTTAGAGGAGAGAGATAGACTCAAAGAAAACCTCACGCTCGGGAAACCTCAAAAATTCCTATGGAACATGCCATTCCTTCAATTTCATAAAAATTGTAAAGATACAATCCCTTGTTTCAAAGGGCTCCATAGGTGATACTTTTCATTTTCCCTCACTTTTCCTACTAAATTTCCATCTGCTCCCGCTCATCAACTTCCTTTTCCTGAAAATTAGACAACCTGTGCACAAAAAAGGTTGCTCTTGTACCAACGTACTTCCTGAACATAAGTTGTATTTTATATAGTGGTATGGCATACATAGAACATATATTGTTCTAAACATTTTATATATTGGATGAAGTACATGGTTTAATTTCTATCAATTTCCTACATTTCTTAAATATGTCAAACACACCATGTCAAAAGGCGAGACCTGATCCTTTAAGTTTCTTCTCAACAATGCGATCCAATTTCGTTGCCATCTCTTCAGTCAAGTGGTTCCGCCAATCACCAACTTTTCCAGACCTGAAAAAGTTGTCCATTGGCAAACCCCCGACCCGATCAGATCTTCCAGCAGAGTGCAGACCTTTGAGATTGTCGAAACTACACAGCCTCACTACCTCCTCTGGGACATTAGCACGCTCCTCCTCACTAGTGAACGGGACACGAAGGAACTCAGCAAGCATCTTGACGTGCTTGGTTGGATCAGCCATCATCTCATCATATTTCAAAAAAAGAATCCTATCGTGCTCTATGACACTTTGCTTCCAGTACCGCATAGTGAGACCCCTTCGATGAACAACTCAGGTACACCACCCGGCAACCGACGGACGATGTGGCGGATGGCAGCATCGCATGCGTAAAGTGAGTGCAGAGGAGCCTTGGAGAGGGGAGCGCCTCGAGCTCGGCAACCGGGTGAAGGGTACGATCAGGCAGCTCGAGGAACGGCACAAGGTCCTGAGGGTGTTGGACTAGGAGCGGATGCTTGTCACTTGTGACGGGGTGCCGTGAGCGATTGGCGAGCGTGAAGGCGAGAGCCTTGAGTCAGGTGGTGCCGCACTTGGGGTACGTGGCGAGGATGATGTCATCGGCGCGTGGCTGGAACTGAGCTTGCACGAGCATGGCGTTCTTGTGGGCTTGCGGCGTGAGCCAGCAGCCTTGGGAGAGGGAGAGCGGCCTCAACCATCCTTCTCTCGTCGGAAGCATGGACGTGAGGCGCTCTGCTTCCGCCGTTCCGCGGTAGGGCCGTCATGTTCCGCATTGGATTGTGGTTGAGCCATGGCGAACTGGTGAGACTGAAGGGCTGATGGTGGATGCGCAGGTCAGGGAGAGAGCTATTGGGTACGGGAGAGGGAAATTGGTGCAATCAATCATATAACTCATCTAACTGGCGGGAGGTGTCTTAAACTATTCCAGCAGGACAATGATATGTCCAACAATAAAGTACACAATCAGGTATAGTTATTAGTTGGCTAAAAGTCCTCAACTTGAATCCGTTTCGGAAGACTTGGCAGCCGAGGTCTCAAATAAGAAAAGCATCTAACCATTTTGTATGTGGTCACCGTGGAGGCTAATTGTGCAAAGCAGAGTGATCTCCATGATGACAAGGCGATCAAGGTGGAAGGAAGGAAATGGTTTCAAAGAATGATGTAATACATTTGATCGTGTGCAAATAACTGTCCTCTTTTTTTTTCATTCTTTTTGGCTTTCATCACGGTTCTGTTGAAATTATATTATGTTTTTTTAGTATTTGTAATGACATTGCTTGAAAATGAAGGCTATGAAGTGAGCTGGGCAGCTACATTTTTGCTCTGTTAGCCCAGTTCATCATTGGAGTGTATTAAAAAAGTGCGCGTTTTCCTCCATGGGAAAAATTTGTGCGTGTTTCTTTTGTGCACGAAAAAGTAAAAAAAAAGTAGGTTTTCTAAGAGTATATACTCTATGGGAAATGCTCTGCATCCGTGTCCAACTGGTGTCCGACCTACACAGTCCCATGAATGCTCGGGACCACATGAAGCTACTTTGATTGGTTGCTATGTGCAGTAGGATGCTGGTCGCAACAATTCAGTCGTACGCATAGCAGAACACATACTTTATAGTAGCAAACAACCTTTTTGGCGCAACCCGTTAAAATCCAACCAAAGAACATATTTTGAAATTCCAAAAACTCTGAGAAAAAACTTTCAGGGCCATCCTCCATGGATATGATTCTTTGGGCCTTAATTCTTTAGCACAACTTCTCCATCCAGCTATCTGGTAACCAAGCCCAGCTTCTCTATCTGCTCAATCTGGTGACGGGCTGACGATAGACCGACAGAATGGCGCAGGCAGGAGCATGTGCCACCGCACCTGCTCCGGTGGCCGGAGTTGGAGGGTCGGCCGTGCCGTTTGCATAGGGCGGCAGCGCATGTTTGCTCATGGCAAGTACCGGCTGGGCGGACACTTGGCAACCTTGCCGCGGTTGCGGTGCCAAGCCGGCGACGCAAATGAAATTTCGCTCAAGCTGATCAAGCCTTTTCGGAGGGTCCGATCTGCCCTCGCCTGGCTGGAGCACACGGAACGGCCGTGTGCGTACGGCAGAACCTGGCAACATCTCTGCATAAAGAGTACTTAGGCTCTGTTTAGATGCAAAGTATTTGTGAAGTTTTATAAGAATACTATTGTTTTGCATAATACTTTGGTTTTGAAAAGTATGGAGATGTTTGGATGCAACAAGTTTTGCACTTTAAAAAACTATAGTATTGCTAAAAGCCATTTTTTGAGTTTTAAAAACTCCATTCCTGACCTCTTTTTTCGAAACTATGGTTTTGCTTGACACTAGCATAAGATGTGTAAGCTGATGGTTTGTTATCTGGCGGAACATGGGTCCAGATCAGAAGTAGTAGCTAGCAGGTATTTTAAAGTTTTTTAAGGATATCACGATTTTGCAAAAAAATACCATACTATTGGAAACTCCAAGGTGTTTGAGTGGGAACACGGTTGTGGTTTTGAAAATAAGGTATGGCTAATACCATGGTATTTGGAGTTTTTAAAATTTTGCTTCCTATCTCTTTTTTCTAAAACTGAGAACCGACGGGGTATGGTAGTCATCTCAGGCGTGTCCAGGTGCTTGTTTGCATGCAAGCTCATCTGCTTTGCACATGCCCCGCGTAGTTGACATTTGCCGCTAATTAATCATAGGTAGTTTACTAGTTTTGATAGTTGTTTGTCCTCGCATGCATGATATGCTATATTAATTCAAGGATATATATGTTATATTCAATGAACATGCATGCTGGGGATAAAATAAAACAAGACTAGGTAAAATGAATGGTATGCAAGCATAATAAAAAATGGATTAGATAAAACACTGACGACATAATGCTAACTAGCCTGTCTTCCGATCAGCTATAGCAAAGGTAATGCTACCTTGTTGAACATAAGACAATGCCAAATACTAGGACAGTCCAAACACATCATGGTTTTGGTCGTAACTACAAAATATTGTGGTATCTAAAAACTGTTATATCTTATGGGTGTGGCAACAAATATTACAATTTTTGTATACCACGGTTTAAAAATACTGCAACATCCAAGTGTGTCTAACATCAAACATGCAAGGTACTCTTCGTGGTATACCAAAGGTTGGAAATAAGAATCAGAATATGACGTCCTTAACGTTACATCCCAAAATAAGTTACACACGTGACGAGACACAAGCTAGTGGACACAACTTGATGTGCTAGAGGCACGTTTGGAAAGCTGGTAATTGTACGTAAGGCAAGTACTACACCTTCGTTCTTGAATACTCCTAATATGACAGTTAGGACAACTCTAGTTCAAGTTGCACTATATTTGTTGTTCTAAACATCATATATATTTAAGAATGGATGAAGTACATGATTTAATTTCCACCAATTTTCTACATCAACATGCGAAACACACCATGTCAAAAGGCGAGACCTGATTGTTCGACGATAATTTGTATGAGGTCTCCTAACACTTAATGTATATATGCTATCCATGTGAGCTTATACGTGCAAGTCGAAAAGCAAGGAGAAAGCAAGGGAAACTCTATGTATGCATGGCAAGAGCTAAGAGGTACGTGCGTGTACGCGCGCATGGCGATAAAGCTGGAAGAACTTGCATGTACGTGCGTCTGTTGAAGTTGGCCGTAACGTACGAAGCACCTATACGTATACAAGCTATTGGAGCCAGGGCTACGCTCAATGGTGGCCCACGGCCCAACCTCTGGAACCTTCCATTCATCACCTGATAAACACGAGGGAACAACTCAATAGAAGATCTCGCTGAAGAGCGCCGGGCGTCTGCCGTCGTGGTGATCGCACGCGAGGCTTACTGATGTGTGGGCTTGCTCTTTGTTTAGCCCCACACGTCAGTGACTTCAAGCTTGCAAAGAGCGAGAACACAACGGCATGCATCTTTATCCATGCAGCCTGCATATCTTTTTCACGCGGTGCTCAACTGAAATGGCGGCCGCGTATCTCGCCATCACAACGACTCGGTGGCAGCGCGCGCAGGGAACTACCGACTCGCTGCTTACCCTAGCCACTGCCTATAAAAGGCACCCCAACCCTACGGTGCAGAGGGACACACACACCATACACCTTGCGCCGCCGGGCTGCTCGCAACGCAAGAGCATCACAGCGCCGCATCCATCCATCCCACACCGTCGGGCTGTTCGCAAGGCACGCCGAGCAGCACAGCGCCGCCGCCACCCACGCACAAGCCATCGATCAGGAGTTCAAGGTCTCCATCAACGCCAAGCTCCATCGTCCATGTCGAGCAGCTCATCGACGTCGCCTTGTTGTACATCTACGCCAAGCTCACGGTCGCCGGGGAGCTCGTCGGCCGGGACGACGACGATGGTGTCCATGCCGGCAACAATGGGTGAGCATGGCTTTTAGCCATCTATTTTCTTTACTCTATCAGATCGCATGCATGGGTCGGTCTCGCATCCATGCCATCCAGGAGCCGTTCGTTCATCGGTCAAGGCTGTCACATACTTGACGCCGCCACGACGACGTTGCCGATCGCCGGCGACGACGATGGAAACGGAACCAAAGAAGAGGGCGACAACGACGTCGCCGTCTCGCTGCTGCCTTCTACATCGACACTAGCCATCGACGTTGAAGACAACGCCGACGTGAAGCCGTCCGTGACCGCCGTCAAGATCGCCGTCAAGCATGAAATACCACCGCCGAAGCCGACGTCGAGACGCCATGAAGACGAAGGACCGATGTCGCCGAGGCCGTATGTAACATCCTGGCCCAAGGCTTAATAGGATTGATAGAATACTCATGTCAACAAGTTGCAACTTCTTTTCCGGAAGCTCATATCGAAAGAACTCCGAGGTTAAGCGTGCTTGGCCTGAGCCGACCCTCGCGGTTTCACGGGCGCGTGTGGGCGCAGTTGCGCAGGCATGGTGCGCATGGCTGGTGTGGGCCCAGAGTGGTCACACAGCATGGCACATGCGCTGGCACTGGACGCACGGACGTGGCCAAGAGGGGACATTCCTGGATTGGGGTTGACCGACGAGGACGTCGGTCTTCTAAGGGGGTGAGTATGTAACATCCTAGCTAATAGGATTGATAGAATACTTATGTCAACAAGTTGCAACTTCTTTTCCGGAAGCTCATCTCGAAAGAACTTCGAGGTTAAGCGTGCTTGGCCTGGAGCAATTTCAGGATGGGTGACTGACAGGAAAGTCCTTCCCGGGTGCGCACGAGTGAGGACAAAGTGCGCAGAAAAGATATGTGTTGGTCTGTGACTATGAGGATAGTCTTGATTTCTAGAGAGCTGCCAGGCGTGCGGGCCCAGCCTCGAGGAGGCGGGACGCTACACCGTCGGCCATGAGGCACGCGACACGACGTGAAGCGTCCAAGACTCCAAGCCACGTCACTTCTTGTAGCACCCGTATTTTTGACCATCTCGATAAACCCTAAAATTGGGCCTTTTCAAAAAATTTCAAATAATAAAAATGGACTAGATCAAAATAGGGCCCAATTAAAAATTTCCCGAATTAAAACCATGCATGGGCATCATGTGCACCTTTTTGCTCTTTTGTTACCTTTATTTATTTGTTTGAGTGTGTGATCCAGTCCAAATTCAAATTTGAATTCAAACCCATTTGAATTCCCTCTCAAAACTCCAATCGGAAATGTTCAAACAAATTTCTTGCTAAATGGGCCGCCGTTCTCATTTTTCCAGCGCGCGGCCCACTTCCCTTCCCTCCTCTTTCCCTTCCCACTCGCCCGCCGGGCCGCTCTTCTGTCTCTGCCGCGCTCCAGCCCATTCGGTCCAGCCCACCTCACGCCCGCGCCCGGTCGCCGACACGTGGGGCCTGCGCGCCGTCGTCAACCTCCCGCCGCGCCGCCGACCGGCCGGCGCGAGGCACGGGAGTTACTGCCCCGCCGCCGTGCTCCCTCTCTCTTCCCCCACGCGTCGCGCGCGCCGCTCTCTTCTTTCCCCCGTCCGGGCACCCTTCTCCCATTCCGCCGGCAATATCAAACCCTAGCCCCCTACGCCATAACTCCGGCGAACTCGAGCTCCGCGCCACAGCGGCGTCAAAACAACGCGCCCGCACAACCACACCGCGCCCAGGGCCCCTTTCTTCCTTCTCGCCGCGTGGCATCGCTCCAACCCCGTCCCCCACACGAGCTCTCGGCCACCACACGCGCCGGCGAAATATCCCGGCGAACCCGGGATATTCCCGAGCTCCACCGCCTCAAACGGGCTATAAAGAAGCTCGACGCCCCTCTCGCCTCGCCCATCCGCTCATTTGCAACCCAAATCGAGCACACCCGCGCCAACCCGAGCTCGCACCCCTCTTCGTCCCCAACTCCGGCCACCGTCGAACCACAGCCTCCCGCCTTTCCCCTCCCTCTCCGAGCGCGTGGTGAGCATCTCCGACTTTTCCTCTTCCCTCTGCGCCCATCTTTCTTCCTTTTCTCGCACCGAAGCATGGTCTCCACCAAGCACCGCCGCCCGCCACCCTTCTCCCCCGTCGCCGGCCGCCGTGGGAGCACCCCCGGCCCAGCCGAGCGCGGCCACACCTTCCCCGCGCGAGCACTCAATCACGCTCGCGCACACGCACACGCGCTTCTGCGCGCACACGCCGAAACCCCGGCCGAGCTCCGGCGAGCTCGCGCCGCCGCTACACGCCTCGCTCACGTGCACATGCTCCACCGCCAGCTTCGCCATCACGCGTAGGCCACCGGCGTCCACTCCTTCTTCCCTTCCGTCAGCCTCAGTGCTCGCCGGCGAGCTCTCCGGGGAGGCGGGGAACTTTTCCCCCGCCTCCGCCGCGTCGGAGCCGCCGCGCTGCGTCGAGACCACGTGGCGTCCGCGTGGCGGCCACATCGGCGTCGCGTCGGCACACCCCGCCACGTAGCGCACACACGTGGTGCACACGGTCCACGTGCACCACACACACACATACAGGCTCGGTCCACGCCTCTGTGGACCGAGTCCACAAAACAGTAACGGCCAGGGCCCCCGGCCCCACGGGCCCATCTGTCAGCCTCTGCACGCGAGCAAATTTGCTACGGTCAGACACCCAGTGTACACGAGTTTCCATTTCAGAGCCCAAATAAATTCAGAAAAATCCCCAAAAATATCCAAAAATTCCCAAATATATTTCTAACCCTTTTTCAACACTTGTGCACCTTTGGAAAAATTAGGGTGAAGATCATACTTGCATTAAGTAAATCTCCCCTAATTTAAATATAATCCATATTCTTCAAATATCAATATCTTTCCCATTTTAAATCCAAATCAAATGATTCTTGCGCCAAAATCCATCTAAAATCATCCTCTATCATATTCCATCAGAACCACCTTCAGTGGAGTATTTTATTTTATTTATTTTATTTTAATGATTGTTTAATTGTGTGTTAAGCGGTAGATTTAGCTTTTCTTTTAATTATTCGATAGGTGATCAAGTCTTCGAGGAGGAGCACGAGGACCCCGACTACGAAGAAAGTTTAGAGGAGGAAGATTTTGGTGAAGGCAAGTCCTAACCACCTTGATCATATTTAACCTAATTAATTCCTACAAAATATCCTATTTAGAGCTTGTGTGCAAATTAAAACATGCATGGTCTTTTAAAATGATTTAAATGTTAGAGTAACCTATTATTGTTTAAAGCCATGCCTTGTTTATTGCTATCCTTGTTCCATTGTTAGCCCTAGGTTCCAACAGCATTAATCTTTAATGATTTGTTGGAAAATATTGCCGCTTAGGTTTTATCACACTGTGTAATTAATAATATTGCTTCACTTGCTTTTTGTGTGAAAATGTGTGAGTGTGACTTGGTGATGTGTGTGTGAAATAAAAAGGGATGGGCTTAGTAAGTGAAACCCATAATGGGGGTTATGTTTTAGACGGGAGCAAGCGAGGTAATCCTCAGTGGGGAGGCTACCTCTGGGACGCTACTCCTCGCTGGAGGGTAGCTATTGAAGATGCTTGCTTCGGTCGTATAAGGACCGGTTCATGTGCCACATTGCCTAGCACCTTAGTGCAACCACGAGCCCCTGTATGGGCAGGGTTTGGAACCACACCCTACTAGTGATCGCCCGGTACCACCAGGAGGCAGGGAGTTGCAATCAGAAGCCAGGAGAAGATCTTGACGAGATTGGCGTCGGATCCGGCGAGTGAAAGTTATTGGCTATGCTATGCCTATGTGAAGCCCCTGGTCGTTGATTTTCCGAGGTGGTACCGTGGTGACATTAGGTAGGTACGGAACCATTAGCATGTCTTTCTGACCCACGACGGTGGGAAGGTCTGACATGCCTCGTGGGTAAAGTGTACAACCTTTGCAGAGTGTAAAACCTATCCGGATAGCCGTGTTCCACGGCATTGGACAAAGCGAAAG
Organism: Eragrostis curvula; assembly: GCA_007726485.1. NCBI lineage: Eukaryota > Viridiplantae > Streptophyta > Magnoliopsida > Poales > Poaceae > Eragrostis > Eragrostis curvula. The sequence continues at coordinate 117,809 of RWGY01000755.1, forward strand.
CAATGGCCACACAATGATTAGATTTTTGTGTGAGTTATCCTTGGCGTGTGTGTTTTTGGAATAACGCCGGTTCGGAGCCGTGTGCTGGTTGTCTGCCAGCGATAAAATTTGGGAACTGGCGGGAAAGATTTATTCTCCCCCAGGGCCACTGAACCCTACTAAGTTCTTATCAATGTTGACTTAGAGCTTTACAAAATGTTTTGGTTTGGAAATCAAACCCTTGCATTAAAAATTGGCTTTTCGGCCGATCAATGGAAACCCTTAGCCTATTCCTTGGCAACACCCTTGCATATGAGTCACCCTTGTGTTAGGACTTGTTGAGTACCTTATGTACTCACTCCCCATCTCGATCAATCATTCAGAGGAAGAAGCAGAATACGACTTTCAAGCCGATGGCGAAGAGGACTAGGGTCGTCACGCGCAAGTTTGCCTGTGGAGTGGATCTGCTTCCGCCGTCCGTAGCATAGAATAAAGTGTGGCATTGCTGCTTCCCAGCGATGACTATTGTGGTGTGATGTGTTGAGTTGTAAGGCCTCTGGCTATATCAAAGACCTTTTATGTAAAAAAAAAGGCTTGTAATGAGATTCGGTAATAAATAAAGGTATGACTCTGAAATGCCATTCTGTGAGAATGTCCGTATCAGCGTCTGATCCAGGGACTGATACGGTGTATTCAAGCACCCCAGAAATTAGGGTAGGACACTTCTTTATGGAAGCCTACCTCAGCGTGACATCAGTTCAATGAAGAATATAATACAAGTGCATGCGCCCATGCATGCGCATGCAATTTTGTACTGCTACAACACCAAAGTGCCCAGGCGTGAAGGCACTTCCGGATGACGTTCCCGGTCTACACGAGTTTCCTCAACAACCAAGTTTCCTACTCTGCTATTCTCTTCGACGCCGCCGCCAAGTCGCCGTATCGGACGAGCCAAGCGAACACCGTGCATGTTCCTCTACTACTACTACCACTACATCGAGTCGTACGTGACCGACGAGGCCGGACGACGAGGGCGGGTGCAGCCGACGCTAAGGCTACACTATCAACGGCTCATGGACTGACGAGGCCATGGATGACGCCGACGCCAACATCTACATCACCATCAACACACATGCACGGAGAACGCGAAGCGAAGACCGAAGACGACGACCACGCAGCTTAATCGGAGGTGTTCCACAAGTAGGACTTGTGGATGTAATTAACTAGGTGCTTTCCGAGGCCCTAGGAACCAAGAAGACCACATCGCCAGAGTTAGATAGCCGCCAGCAGACTATGGAGTGCATTGTCTTTTGGAAACCTTATTTGTATTGTGAAATATAAATAAATGTGTTTTCCCCTTTTCTTTGTGTACTTTAGTACACTGGCACGCCCGTATTTTCTTTTATATTCCTCAAGGCAGTGTTAAGGAGAAACCCACTTTCGTGTGTGATTTTTCTTCCTAAACACTGATCCTTTAAGCTTCTCCTCAATAATGCAATCCAATTTCTGTGCCATCTCTTCAGTCAAGTGATTCTGCCAATCCCCAACTTTTCCAGACCTAAAAAACGAAGAGTTGTCCATTGGCAACCCCCCGACCCCGATCAGATTTTCCAGCAGAGTGCAGATCTTTGAGGTTTTGGAAGCTACACAGCCTCACCACCTCCTCTGGGACATTAGCACTCTCCTCCTCACCACTGAATGGGACATGGAGGAACTCGGCAAGCATCTTGACGTGCTTGGTTGGATCAGCCATCATCTCATCATATTTCAAGAAAAGAACCCTGTCAGATTCTCTTACATGTTGCTTCCAGTAACCCAGATAGTGCTCCCAGATAGGCCCGTAAAACGAGACCCCTTCGACGAACAACTCGAAGGCTTTATCAAACTCTATGATGAAATCCAGGCGTATCTTGTTTGCGTAATGCCCAGTACGTCCTTAGGATCCCGACATAGGTACACGATACGACAACCGAGCGACGATGTGCCGGATGGAAGCAACGCGTATGGAAGGTGAGTGCAGAGGAGCCTTGGGGAGGGGAGCGCCTCCAACTCCGCAACTGGGTGAAGGGCACGATCAGGCAGCTCAAGAAACGGCACAAGGTCTTGAGGGTGTTGGACGAGGAGTGGATGTTTATCACCTGTGACAGCATGCTGGGAGCGGTTGACGAGCGTGAAGGCGAGGGCCTTGAGCCAGGTGGTGCCGGACTTGGGGTACGTGGCGAGGATGATGTCGTCAGCGCGTGGCTGGAACTGAGCTTGAACGAGCGTAGCGCTCTTGTGGACTGGCGGCGTGAGCCAGGTGCTTCGGAGGAGGAAGAGCGGCCTCCACCATCCTTCTCTCGGTGGAGTCGTGGACGAGAGGCTATCTGCTTCCTCGGCTAGGCCGTCATGCTCCGCATCGGATAGTAGTAGTGATGCATTAACCTTCCGGCAACTTGTTCATTTAAATACTACTATATATCCGACACCAAGTTCGATCTCAAATTGGTTACTAATCTACGATATTCACCACCTTTGCTGTTGTTGCCGCAGCGCATCTACCGGAAAGGAACGAGGACTTTGCAGGGATTATGTGGAATTGTATGATCTCCTACATAAAACCCTTGCTAGATCTCAATAATGCATATAAATGATCACATATAACCTTTGTAATTTTACTTTGTTTTTTAAAGCACAATATTAAAGACGCAAACGCTCGCATACGCACGAACACTCACCCATAAACATACACATCGCACCATACCCCTATGACATATACCACATATCAAAAGGCGAGGCCAGACCCTTTGAGTTTCTCTTCTATGATGTTGTCGAACTTCTGTGCCATTTCTTCCGTCAAGTGGTTTGCCCAGTCCCCAACCTTTGCATTCCTGAAAAATAAGGAGTTATTTGTTGGCCCCCCCACCGATCCGATCAGCCACCCCATCGGAATTCACCGGTAGGTTCTTGAGTTTCTCAAAGCTACACAACGCCACCACTTTCTCCAGGACTCCATCCATCACACTCCTGGTCAGTGAATGGAACGCCGACAAACTCGGCTAGCATTTTAACATGCTTGGCAAGTGCGGACATCATCTCATCATACTTCAAGAAAAGAACCTTACTTGTTTCCAGTATCCTAGATAGTGCTCTCAGATAGGACCATAAATTGAGAACCCTTCACAGAAGAACTCAAAGGCCTTATCAAACTCTATGAAACATGTTTTGTCCACCTTCTGTATATAGTACCAACAGGACCCAAGCACGTCCTTGGGATCTCGACACAGGTATACGACTCGACAACCAAGGGTCAATGTACCTGAAGGCAGTAGTGCAAGTGGTATGTATGTGTGATGAGTAATATACTAGAAGAGAACCGACGATCCAATCAACAGTATTGCAAGTTTTTCATATCTACCCAGTTATTCTACTATAAATAAAACTAGACGTGGCTCTACTAACTATTTAAATGGGCTCGTGCATCGCGAGGATATTAATGAACTGCTGAAGTGGGTGTGATGTCTACTAGCACTAATAATACTGACGATGTCTGACGGGACATGGATACTTTAGAAGCACAACTTGCATGATGAGAGCTGGCTCTGAGCCTCCAAGTCGATGTTTTGTGCGTGCAATTCAACCATGGTTACAAGATGAACCAGAAGAATAATTTGTTGTAAAACTCTTAATGGGCCAGGCCCAACTTTTAGAAGAAGCTGTCCTGGTTCATGTGGGCTACTTTATCGAATTGGAGCCCAACACGAAGTTAGGGTTTCCCCCTTATAAATAGTTGAGGAGACCCCCCCTGTGTACCCTGACATCAGAATTTCGCAATAAAGAATTTCGTCTCCTCTATTCCAGTTTTACTTTTTGTTATCTGTCGTGATCTACGTGCCGTCGTTCCGCCGATAACCTAACACGTTATCAGCACGCTCTACGAGAAATTCACCCAGCAGATCGGTGAACTACGGTACGTTCTTGTTTTTGCGTATGATTTTTGCAATCTTGACTCGTTGCAGCCAAGATCTGTCTAGAAATCAAAAGATCAGATCCGAGAGCGAGCTATAGCAGCTATGGCCGCCCGAAGACGATCCTGAATCTGTGAAGAATCGTCGAAAATAAGAAAAACAGAAGCAAAACCTACACAACGATCAGATCTGTTCATGATGTGCAGACCTTGATCCGCGCGTAGAAGAGATCTGTTACATAATCCTAGTAACAGATCTGATCGGGTGCAACGTCACCAGAACGAAGCCTCTGGTGCAACGTCACCGAAGTGCGAAGTTCTCAGATCTACGAGTGGTTCATGATGAATCCTAAACTCTAGATGGCGATCTACTGGTTCACGAAGAACCCTGCCCCTACCCGGCACGAAGTCCGGTACAGCAAGGCACCATGCCGCCGTCCTCTAGATCCGAAGCATCACAGAAACAAAGGGAACAAGGTTACTAAAACCTAACCCTAGATCGAGATCGACATCACAAGAAAGAAATCCGGCGAGATCTACATGCATCACAGAGAAACAAGAAGGCGTCGGGTTCAACCTTAACCCTAGAACCCAGATTCATGAAGGACGAAAAGAAAAGAAAAAGCAAGCCAGCGGCCTGCGGCCACCGCGCAGAACAACGCGGCCCAGCCGCGCGCCGGTCCTGACCAAGCCGCCGCCATGGCCCGGACGGCGAGCAGACAGCGCGTACGCGCGTCCCTGCGCGTCGCCCCGGCGCGGGCCCCACATCCGCCTGGCCCACGGCCACGGCCCACCGAAGAACCGCGCGCGCACGGCCTGGCCTCTGCCGCACACCGGAGCCGCGGCCATCGCGCGACGGACTCAGGCCTCCGAAGCTGTGCCCCGGCCTGACCACAGAGGTAACGCCAGCCCGGGGGTCACTCCGGCCTGGCCACCACGGCCCCAGGCCCGGCGTTCACGCCGCGCAGCCTGGCCTGCCACCGCGCGCGCGGGCCAACGCGCCGCAGCGCCGCACCAGCCTCCGGCGCCGACCCAAGGCCCGGCCACCGCGCGCGCCTGCGCGTCGCGCCGCCATCCGGCCACCCGCGGGCCACTACGCCGGCGGGGAGCTGGCTACCACGGGCCGCCGTCTCCATTGCCAGATCTGGAAGAAAGAAAGAAGAAAGGAAGAGAAGAGAGAAGGAACCGGCGGCGGCTGGTTGTGGGAGAAGAAAGTGAAAGAGTGAAGAGGGATTAGGGTTTCGCCCCAGTTTTATTCTCCCTTCACATTTTTACGAAAAAGACCTTGCACTTCACGGAACCTACGAAGAAGGCCTCCCGCAGCCCTGAAATTTACAAAGAAGTCCTCGAATTTTCAGAAAGTCCGAGAATATACTCGGAAACCCTGAAAATCACAAAGAAGCCCTGGCAATTACCAGAAAAGTCCTCGGCGTATCAGAATATTATGAAAATATCCTCAGAACATCTGGAAATTACCAGAATATCCCTGGAATATCTGAAAATTACGGAAAAATCCTGTTAATTACGCAAATTGACAAGGATAATCCGAAAATTACTGGATTGTGTTATTTTTGCATATAACACCCCAATTTTTGGTGATTTTATATAGAAACACCAATATTATAACTTAAACATGCAGTTTTTGTTATACTTATACTCTCTATTACTTGGATACATGAATTAATCCTTGCACATTGACATCATGCAGATGTCTGACCTCGTGAATAGAGACTTTGAAGTCTTGACTCCTCATGGAAGCAACTACCTGTCATGGGCACTTGATGCGGAGATCCTCCTAAGCAGCAAAGATCTTTTGAAGACCGTTCTGCCTAAGGCGGGTGACACTGCCGCAACAAATGTGGAGAAGGCGCAGGCATTGCATTTCTTGCGCCACCACTTAAGTGCTACTCTGAAGAGTGAATACATGACAGAACGTGATCCAAAAGTCTTGTGGGACTCATTGAAGAAACGCTTTGAGCAGATTGAAAATGTCTTACTCCCCAAGGTTGAGCGTGAATGGCAAAACCTACGCTACCAAGACTACAAGACTGTGGAGGATTACAACACCAAGCTTTATGGGATTGTCACACGCATGAAGCTTTGTGGCAAAGAGCTCACGCAAAAGGATCTTATTAACAAGACCCTTTCCACCTTTCACCCTAAGTTCACTTATGTGAGCCGCCAGTACAAGAAGGAGAATTATGAAACCTATGTCGCCCTGAGTAATGCATTGCAGTAAGATCAGGGGGAGGACGAATTGATCATGGAGAATCATAAGAATCGTCCTACTGGCTCCTTGGCACCGCATGAAGCGAATGCCGTCTCCTTCAATAAGAAGAAGAAGAACAAGAATAATAAGGGTAAAGGTGCTCCCAAAGCTTCACCAAATGCACCCTCGAAGGTTCAAAACAAACCTAATGCTTTCAAGAAGAACGCAAAAGGGAAGTCAAAGAAGACACCTTCAAGGGGAGCGTATGGTGAACAGGATCAAGATTGCTATAGGTGTGGTATGCATGGCCATTGGTCCAAAATATGTGAAACACCACAGAAGTATGTTGACATGGATAAAGACCTCAAAAAGAAGCTCGCGCAGCATGGGGCTAATTTTGTTGAGGGCATGCAGCCAACAGCAAAAGCACCAATGGACCATGCAACACCAAGCAAATCCTCTGACCTGGAGTTGGACAATGATCTCATGGATGAAGAGGAAGATGTGCATGGAGATTCTGCGTAGTCATGAAGACTATTAAGAATTACTTAGTTATCTATTTGTAATAGGAGTGAAATAAGTTTAAATTCCTCGAAGGAATTAGTTCGTTTATGTAATCTCTCGAAGAGAAGACATTTGCTTTGAATAAATCAGTTTGTGGAGTTTGTCATTTATTACTCTCTTTGTTTATACATTTATTATGTATGAATTACAGCATTGTGGAGCAAAATAACTATGGATGAGGAGCTCTGTCTCGTAGACAGTTGCACCACTGCTACTATTCTAAGGGACACTTGCTATTTCCAGACACTTCGAAAGTATACTGGAAATATTCTTACTGTTATTGGCAATAACAATAAGATTGTTGGCACAGGAAGGGCCACATTTGTCCTACCAAATGGTACGCAATTAACAATCCAAGAAGCTCTATTTTATCCGGATTCAACCCGGACATTGTTAAGCTTTAAGGATATCCGAAGAAATGGGTTTCACGTAGAAACCAATGACGATGGAGGTGAAGAACGTCTTATCATAACCAAGAAAGAAGGTAATAAGAAGACCACTATTGAAAGTTGTCCGTCAGTCAAAGAAGGCTTGTACTACACGTACATTAAGCCAAACAAAGAATTTGCTACGTTCAAGACTATCTTTACCAATCAAGAAGCATATAGATTATGGCATGACCGTCTTGGTCACCCTGGCCTTAATATGATGCAAAGAATTACGAAGAATGCAACGGGGCATAATTTGACAACAAAAGATTTCCCAAATCAAGCAGATTTCTTGTGCATTGCATGCGCAAAGGGGAAGCTTATTACTCGCCCCTCGCAGCTTAAGATTCAAGCAGAATCTATGTCATTTCTTGAACGAATTCAAGGTGATATATGCGGACCAATTAGTCCCTTATCAGGGCCTTTCCGCTACTTCATGGTGTTAATAGACGCTTCCTCGAAGTGGAGCCATGTATGTCTATTATCTACTAGAAACCATGCATTTGCACGATTGACTGCCCAGATCATACAATTGAAGACACATTTTCCAGATCATAGAATCAAATCCATTCGAATGGATAATGCTGAAGAATTTAAATCGAAGGTATTTGATGATTATTGTATGAGTATGGGCATCAAAGTGGAACACTCCGTACCACACGTGCATACACAAAATGGTTTTGCAGAATCATTAATCAAGAGGATCAAATTGATCGCTCGACCATTGTTACAGAATTGCTTATTGCCTACCTCTTGTTGGGGGCATGCGGTGTTGCATGCAGCAGCACTTATCCAATTACGACCATCTGCTACACATGAAGAATCACCATTAGCATTGGTGCGTGGTAGAATACCAAATGTTTCTCATTTACGGAGATTTGGATGTGCTGTATACATTTCAATCCCTCCACCTCATCGAACTGCTATGGGCGCACAACGGAAACTCGCAGTTTACGTTGGATATGAAAGTCCGTCCATAATCAAGTACTTAGAACCCTCCACTGGAGATTTGCATACTGCACGGTTTGCTGATTGTATTTTCAATGAAGATCATTTCCCGGCATTAGGGGGAGGAAAGTATCTCTCTAGAGAAGAATGCCAGCAAATAGATTGGGATACTAAAGAAATCCTAGGAATGGATCCTCGCACTAAAGAAGCTGAACTCGAAGTTCAGAATATACTCCACTTGCAGAGAGTTGCTAATGAATTGCCTGAAGCTTTCACCAATACAAGAGACATTGTGAAGTCTCATATACCGGCTGTAAATGCTCCTGAAAGAATAGAAATCCCATTTGAAGAGGATGAATATACGGAATTCCAACCTTCTTCCATAAAAGCAATGAATGCTAGGAAGAGGGGGAGTGAGCCGGTTACAAAGGCACCCAAGAAGTCTAGAGTACAAGCTCAAGCTAAAACTCCTAGGAGACGTCCTGCGGAGAAGAAGCCTAAGCAAGCTGCTCAAAAGAAAACCAAGGAAGGTGAAAGTGATCCACATGAAGTGGTGAGACTTGAAGAACCAAACCCAAGTGAGAATGTGCATGAAACTCATGAGGGGATACCGGAAATTCCTGACCTCAATGTATCCATTGATAATGAGGATCAAGGAAATGAAAACTCAACGAATTATGTTGAGACGGGAGTGGTATATAATAGAAAGACACTTGAAGTCAATACATACTTTGCTGAAACGATTGCAACACAAATTGATTTGGAATCTGAACCAAAATCAATAAAGGAATGCAAGAAGCGTCCTGATTGGCCAAAGTGGAAAGATACAATCTGTGCAGAGTTAAACTCGCTGAAGAAAAGAGAAGTGTTTGGTAGTGTAAACCTTACACCAACTGGCATTAGACCAGTGGGTCACAAATGGGTGTTTGTCCGGAAGAGAAATGCTCAAAATGAAGTGACTAGATACAAGGCGAGACTCGTAGCGCAAGGTTTCACGCAAAGACCTGGCATTGACTACGAAGAAACCTACTCTCCCGTAATGGATGGAATCACATTCCGGTATTTAATCTCAATGGCGGTGAATATGAATTTGCAGATGCGACTTATGGATGTGGTCACAGCATATCTATATGGAACATTAGATACAGAAATCTATATGAAAGTTCCAGAAGGTATTAAAGTCCCAAATGAAGATGACCGCAAATTATATAGTGTCAAATTACAGAAGTCACTATATGGTTTGAAACAATCAGGGAGAATGTGGTACAACAAGTTGAGTACATTTCTCTTGGAAAAGGGATTTGTGAAGAATGAAGATTGTCCTTGTGTATTCATAAAGAAATCAGAGAAAGTCTTTTGCATAATCTCTGTTTATGTTGATGACTTGAACATTATTGGTACTACCAATGAAATTGAAGAGACTTGCTCATACTTGAAGACTGAATTTGAAATGAAAGACCTGGGCAAGACTACATATTGTTTAGGTTTGCAACTTGAACATACTCCTGAAGGGGTACTCTTGCACCAATCAAACTATACCAAGAAGGTATTAGAGAGATTTAATATGCACGAAGCATATCCACTCCGATCACCTATGGTGGTGAGATCACTTGATATAGATCAAGATCCTTTTAGACCGAAGCAGGAAGATAAGGAATTATTGGGACCTCAATATCCATACCTCAGTGCCATTGGAGCCTTGATGTACCTTGCGAATGGTACAAGGCCCGACATAGCTTTTGCTGTTAATCTACTTGCAAGATATAGCTCAGCACCGACTCGAAGGCATTGGAATGGCATCAAGCAAATCCTCAGATATTTGAGGGGAACTGAAGATCTTGGATTATTTTTCAAGAAGAATGGAGAATTAACCCTTGTGGGTTATGTTGATGCTGGATATTTATCTGATCCACATAAATCAATATCTCAGAAGGGATATGTGTTTTTATTTGGAGGAGCTGCAATTTCTTGGAAGTCAACGAAGCAAACATTGGTTGCTACATCGATAAATTACTCGGAGATCATCGCATTGTTTGAAGCTGCAAAGGAGTGCGCCTGCCTCAGGAGGATGACAAGCCATATAATGAATACTTGTGGAGTGGCGTATACTCCATCCCCTACAATTATCTATGAAGATAATAAAGCTTGTATTGCACAAGTACAATCGGGATACGTAAAGTCGAACAGGACAAAGCATATGTTACCTAAATTCTTCCACACGCATGAAATGCAAGAGCAGGAAGAGATTTTAGTAACACATGTCCGATCTTGTGACAATCTTGCAGATATGTTCACAAAGGCCTTACCTTCCCGCACTCTCGAAGAGTGTCGGCGTGGTATTGGCATGAGAAGACTTAGAGAAGTGCTTGGAACAGGGGGAGAACTTCCCTAAGTACATCACATTCCCGAACTAAATGAGTTATCTCGAAGATAATTCATATCAGTCATGAAGATTGATAAACATTAATCATGAAGATTAAAAACATTGCACTCTTTTTCCCTTATGAGTTTTTCACATGAAGTTTTCTCAATAAGGTTTTTAACGAGACAATGTGTGCATACAAGTGGTGGTAATATGTGCTCTTTTCTCCAATTTTTCCCACTGGGTTTTTAGGAGTTTTTATGAGGCATACTTATCACGATAAAGAGCCCAAGGGGGAGTGTTGTAAAACTCTTAATGGGCCAGGCCCAACTTCTAGAAGAAGCTGTCCTGGTCCATGTGGGCTACTTTATCGAATAGGAGCCCAACACGAAGTTAGTGTTTCCCCCTTATAAATAGTTGAGGAGACCCCCCCTGTGTACCCTGACATCAGAATTTCGCAATAAAGAGTTTCGTCTCCTCTATTCCAGTTTTACTTTTTATTATCTGTCGTGATCTACATGCCGTCGTTCCGCCGATAACCTAACATAATTCAGTTCAGTTGGGGAGATGCATGGAGGTGTGTGGGTGTGGTGGGGCAGCGTTCTGAACTTCTGGCGACGTCAGGTCGAGCCACGGCAGTCGAGTGCCGCCAGATTTTGGGCGCCCAGCTGAGCCGCGCCGCAGCTCCATTTTGATCGCTGTTCCGCGCTGGGATGCAACTGCGCGGCTCGGCTATCGTTCGTCCCTTTTCATGGACTGTGTCGAAAGCGCTCCCTATCTCTCGATTGTCCCTGTAAGTCCCATCGCCGCCATCGGCTTGACGCTCCTGGCCTCCATCCCTGTCACTCCGATATCTGGTCAATTGATTCTCTCGGCATTTACTGATTTGGCTGTTCTGAAATTGTTGTAGATGACGTTCATTTTGTATTTAAAAAAAATTGATGTCCGTTGCATGTCAACCGCACGCGTGCGTAATAGACGGAGCTGGAGAGTGGAGGTCTCAAAGGAAGGTACCATCGAAGCATTTTTATCCTCAATTAACATATATATTTCAGGATACAAACATTTTGTCCATCTGAAACTTCTCTTTTCATTTTTTTTTAAAGAAGCACAATATAGACACAAACATTCACATACACGTCCAAACACTCACCCATAAACAAACGCATCTTGCCCTATTACTACTACTGACATACAACTTGTCAAAAGGTGAGGCCGGACCCTTTGAGTTTCTCCTCGATGATGTCATTGAGCTTCTGTGCCATGTCTTACGTTTCTCGAAGCTACACAACTTTACCACTTCCTCCACGACTCCACCATGCTCCTCCTCTTCAGTGAATGGAACACGAAGAAACTCAGCGAGCATCTTAACATGCTTGGCAGGTGAAGCCATCATCTCATCGTACTTCAAGAAAAGAACCTTACTGGGCTCTATCAAGCTTTGCTTCCAATATCCTAAATAGTGCTCCCAGATAGGACCATATAATGAAAAACCTTCACAGAAGAACGCAAATGCCTTATCGAATTCTATGAAACATGGTTTAATCACCTTTTAATTTGCACATGGTACCAAAAGGACACAAACACGTCTTTAGGCTCCCGACACAGGTACACGACTCGACAATCAAGGATCAACGTGCCTGAAGGCAGTAGTGCAACTGGTATGTGTGTGCCTAGGAGCCTTGGGGAGGGGAGCGCCTCAAGTTCTGTGATTGGGCAGAGATGTCGGTGAGGTAGCTCGAGGTACGGCACGAGGCCATGAGGGTTGTTGGTGAGAAGTGGGTGATCGTCGCCGGCGGCAGGGTGGTGGGAACGGTTGATGATTGTGAAGACGAGGGCCTTCAGCCAGGTGGTGCCACATTTGGGGTATGTGGCGAGGATGACATCATCTGGACGTGGTTGGAACTGATCTTGAACGAGCTTTATACTCTTCGTGGCGTTGGGCGAGAACCAATAGCCTTGTAAGTTGAAGAAGGGTTGCCACCATCCTTCTCTCATAGGAAGGGTGGACATAAGGATCTCTTCTTCCCTATGGCCGCCATGTTTGCTCTCACTTTTCTCTTCAGCCATGGTGGATTATTAGCAAGTTAGGAGGACTGGAGGAGGAGAGCTACCTCTAAGTGCTAACTGATTGTAGGATGCTTTGCGTGTGAAGTTCAAGACCGGATTTTAATACAGAAGAGAACCGATGATCTAATCAAGCAATCTTTTCATGTCTATCCAATTGTTCTACTATTTAAATTGCCTCATGTATCGAGAGAATATTAATTAGCTGCTGAAGTGGACACGGGTTTATACAATGGCAGGGTGTTGCTGCATGGTTGGTTATATGATGTAGACTTATGACACTAATTCATGCTAGTGTGAAATTCCATCGCGCTAGTATTTAATCAGGATCATGCCTTTTTAGCGACAAAAGTCAGGTGACACATCGCTGCTTTTATACCTCTTAGGCCTGTTTTAATGGACATTTTCATCTGACGATTTTCAAGAGTGACATCTGTTTTGTGGTCTTGTTCTGTGAAATAAAATTGCATCTTTCAGCTCTTAGCTTCATGTCACAGTTTCATAGATTTACTAAAATATTAATTATTGCTAGATAGCATTCATTTGTAGGTTTGGGATGAAAGAAAGACCCTCAATCCAGTTTCATTTGGCTTTCATCGTGTTGGAAATGGTGCCGACATCTTTTCATGGGAGATGAAAGGATCTCCTCTCTTTCATATCAAATTTCTTACTATGTCATCATTTTTTATGATGTGACATTTAATTAATTGCAAATTAAAGAAGCATTGAGACTGGCCTTAGTGCTATATTACAGTTCAAGGATTGATATTTTTATAGAGAAGACAAGCCATCATATACTACCTAATCAATCAAATAGCAAGTTTTCCATATCTATCCAGTATAAATCAAACTAGACCTATAAAACTATATTCCATCACTCGTGCATCACGAGGATATTAATTAACTGCCGAAATGGGCCGTCAATGAGCCACTCTGTTTTCAATTAATGGAATATTAGGTGGGGAGTCCTCCTCCCCCGTTGACCTTAAAAAAAAAAGGGTTACGCATTGCGGCGATGGTAGGATTTTGTTGTATGGTTATATCATGTGTAATAGCAAGTTTTTTTTCCTGACCGTATCTTCCTGCAGGTTTCATTTGCTTTCCTTGGCTTCTTTGAACTTGGGTTTGGGGCCCATCCCTAACTCCTACTCTTGCTACCACTAATACTATCCTAACCCATCTCATCAATAAGTCTTAAATATTTCAGGTCTTATTAAGTCTCCAAGCTGCTCTAGTTTTGTCTAGGACTAATTCATGCTCTAGTTATATCATGTGTACTAGCACTAATTCATGCTCTAGTTACCCTGTCCCATACCCACGTAGTCTTCCCATGTATCCCCGGCTCTTACAATTGTATTATGAACACCTGTAACGGGCCGTCAATGGGCCACTCCATTTTCAATTAATGGAATTTCAAGTGGGGATCCTCCCTGTTGACCTTTTTTAAAAAATAAACTGGGTTATGCAATGGCATAATTTTGTTGTATGGTTATATCATGTGTACTAACACTAATTCATGCTAGTTTTTTTTAGGGGAACTAATTCATGCTAGTGTGATACGCACTACTTACAAGCAAAAGTCTCGTGACACACCCCAGCTATTCATGATACCGGCCTACCGGGCTTCCTGAGCATGAGGCTGGCCCGGTGTCTTTACTTCGGCGTATGGTACACAGGCCACATCTTCTGACGCGGCCAATCTCACGGGCCGCCCACAACACAGCTTTTCCGTTTTCCCTTGGCCCGTAACCAGCGGACCGTTGAGCGCCCGCCACCGACAAATATGCCAGTGCGCACACGCAGCCGGACGAATGCTCCTCTGTGCTTCTCCCGTGCCGCGCGCTCAGTGCTCATGATGAGGCACACGTGTACAATTTTTTTGTTAGAGGAAACTACGGTGGGGGAACCCCCCACCTGAATTTTCTCATTGAGAATAAATTGTTTTTACAAAGTGCCGCTCGGAGGCACAAGATAGGAGCAGAAAGAAGGGCACACGTGTACACTGATTAGCTAGCTTTAGCCTTTCATCCTTTAAGTTATTTTTCCTTTGTGCGTGAAGATTACCACCAGTACTAACCTTTAACTTGAACTCCATGGTCATGATGCCACAAACATAATTATCCTTTAACTCGATCAATGTGCATATCAGTAGTATACAAGTATTACGCACGCAAATAGTCTGATTTCAGAACCAAACACGCGTGCAGCGTGCGCCCCTGGAACCATATATTTTCTTGGGTCCATAACAATGATCGAGCGATCGTGAGTATATTGTCCAGGCTGGAGTTTGACCATCACCATCATACACTGACTAAAAAGAAATCCATGCATGCTTATGCAATGTTACGTCTCAACCATGCAACTCAACTGCTTGAATTATTCACATTGTCCTTTTCGGGCCCCTCACATGATCGATATGTGCATATATCCGGCCAGAATGGCAGAATAATCATATAGGAGTACTCGTAACCACTTGGAGAAACTGATAGATGCATGGACAATCACACTATTCGTTGATTCGGCCAGTTGGTGCTGCGTGCCTGTCTTGGCATTCAATTGTGCTCCCGTGACTCCCTGACTACGACGATAGCAACACTTGGATAGCGTATCTCGTCTTGCATTGAACTGCTCTCTCCGGTTTTATTTCAATGTAGTTAGAGCACATAAAGTTAGTCTAAACTGTTCCCTACCGACATCAAAATAAAAACTGGAGGGACTATACATGTTTTTTCTGTTTAGTTGGTGATAAAGAATGGCCACTTAAATTAGCAGGGAGCTTCTGAACGATGTTATTGTTAATTCGAGATGAAGCACTCAGCTCGTACGTTGAAGTTATTCATTTTCTTTCTTCGTCATATTTATTTTTGAGAGTCCATGTATGCACAAAAAGATGCAGAAGTCGAATATTTCGTGATCGTTCCTTCATTCAGTTAGACCATTCACGGGAAGCACAGAAACACACTGTCTGGAACAACATGCAGCTTCTGCCGGCTGGGATCAACCCGTGTGTGGCGAGACAGCGCTCTGCCGTCCGTGCTGTAAAGCGTCGGCAGGCCCGCGGGCAGATTTCGCGGCAGCCCCCACTTTTCCGTGTCTGATTCTGCTGTAAAAATTCGATTTTTATCGCTGTTCATGCTGTTTTTTCCCACTGCTGCGGCTCCGCTTTCTTGGACTCGTCGAAGGCGCCCTCTCGTCCTCTTGGCTCTTTACCCTGCCGCCATGTTGAGACTTGACGCCTTTCGTCTTTCGCTGGCCGGTTTTCATCTCTTCACGTCCCTTATGGCCCCATCCCTGTCATTTAAAAAAAACTCGACCTGCGGGGGGTATGACGCCCCCCTCCCCCTCCTTCTTTGGACATTTTATTTTTAGAAAATAGAAATAGTTTCCGGCTTCTACAGTTCCGTACACAGCCTGTTCATATTACAAAGTTCAGCCTGGTTCTTTGGATATTTTGTTAAGAAGACCTTCTCACGAAGGTTAAAAAAATCCCTCAACCTCCTTCCTAACTACACACAGGGACTCAGCTGGCCGTGTGAACTGTGGCGCGAGTCTTTACCTTATGCTTTGGTCGACGGGTTTTTTTTTTCTCCGTGAGAGACGTGAGTGCAATTCCTGGGAATCGAACCAGCTCTTCATTCAGTTGCTAATCTGAAACTGCCTTTTCTTTTTTTTTTTCTTCTCAAAAGCACCCGACGGTGAGCTACGTGTCATTTTAAATATTATTAAGTACAGAAGGATCGGTTCGGTTGCTCTGAAAATCGTTGCAAATGACGTTAGTTTTGCATTACAAAAAATCGCCGGTCGTTGCATATCAACTGCGCCACACACATTCGGTACACCAAAAAGCTCTCTTTCCCTTTCTTTCGAAAGAAAACACCAAACGGCTCTCGCAAATCGCAAGTCGCATCGCATATGCATGCGCAACGGATTAAGCCGGTGCAGTGGAGCCGGTCGACGACGGGCGATCGACGGCACAGTGGTTGCGGTGGTTGCAGCTTTCTCACTCACGCCATGCATTGGGCCAGGAACACTGTGTGGCGACGGTGGCAGCAACACGCGACCTAATCCCCATCTGCCCCGCCTGGCAGGCCAACCTGCTAATGACCTCCCTCACACGCAGCTGCTCTGCTCCTTATCGTTATCGTTCCTTCGAAAACGAGAAGCGTTTTCATTACTGAGATTTGGTACTGGTCACTCACTGCCTGCGCCTGCCCTGCCGCTCGCTAACACCTCACCATCGTCATCATCATCATCGCCTCACCATTATTGGCCACTGTTCGGAGCCGTTCGGCTTTCCCTGTTCTTTTAATGGGGGAATTAGAAGGGGAGGAGGGCAGAGGGACATAGTGATGGCGTTGCCCCATTTTTTCCTTTTCTTTTGCTGCCCTGCTTTTTCTGCTAGTTCTTTTCTTTCCTGACCGTATCTTCCTGCAGGTTTCATTTGCTTTCCTTGGCTTCTTTGAACTTGGGTTTGAGGCCCATCCCTAACTCCTCCTCTTGCTACCACTAATCCTATCCCAACCCATCTCATCGAGTCTTAAATATTTCAGGTCTTATTAAGTCTCCAAGCTGCTCTAGTTTTGTCTGCCTATGTAGTAGCCGTGCCAGCATTAGTGCATCCCCTGCTCATTATTCCTTTTGTGCTCCATTGTTCTTGTGTTCCGTACCTTTCCTTTCCTCCCGTTTCTCTTTCGTTTTTATTGCTACCCTCCATACTTTGTATACTGAATTTGCCATTGCAAGACAAAAGTTTTGCATCGCCGAGGCGAACCTGAATCATTGCCCTGTACTTCCATCCTCATAGGAAGCTGATGCTATGCAGGCAGAAGAGCTCATGATATGTGAGTTCAGTAAGCTCGTTACCGCGAGGGAGTGATCACATGAACTCTATCCTCGTCTAAAGCTAGTCCTGATTGTTAGCAGGTTCTTGGTGACTAAAGCAGAGCTCGGCAGCCATGGAGAACCCAGGACTAGAAGCGCTAGTGGAAAGAGACCTATGCTATGCAGAAACTCCGGGACAGGGTCATTCATCTTCTTACCTGCAACACCGGCACTCAAGAAGGTTAGCATGCGAGTTTTCTCAACATGATGCGAGAGTGTGAAAATAAACATATGCAGGGTTTGTCTATTGGTATTGGTTGGCGTTTTTTTCTCGGTATATCATTCATCCTTATTTGATTACATTAGCAGCACTTTCAGCATAGACTCATTTAGCTATATGCTTATTTTGTTGTTACTTTGCTGCTCTGTAGTTGTCTTCTGAATAAACTCTCAGGTGACTCATTTACCTATATGCTTATTTCACCAAGTGCTTTTCATTTTAATTTTGTTAATGTAAATGGAATTGCAATGTACACAGTTTTACTTGCATAGAGTTTTCCACCACCGTTTCTTCTGGTAGAAAAAAAAAACTTTGGCCTCAGATATTCAGTTTCTGGATTAGCTTTTTCAGTTACAAACTGCGCATCTGATGGATTGTGTTTCTAACATATTTGTTGTGTTTTCAGTGCTATAAGCACATATGGAAATGTGCCTGACATATCACCGCGGCTCTCCCATCATGTACCTGTGGGTAATCTAATTTGTTTTTCGTTTTCATGTCCCTTCCTATGCATCAAATAAGCAATGAAGATACTGCTCGGTTACTAGTTTCTTACTGTGGGTAATCTAATTTTGCTTCGGCCACTTTTTTCCTGATTGTGCAGACAACCAATTGTGACAAGATACTTCGTCGAAGATATTCGCTTAACCTCCCAGAGCAGTTGCCCGAGCATCGTATCATTGCAACTGCAGAAAGAACTGAGAGAACTATTTCAAAGGTTTGTTCTAGACCCTATCAAATTGCTTCATCATCTTGAGGACCTATTTGTTTCCGAAAGCTGAAGAAAAGTTTGTTGGATGCAGATCATCATGACATCCTTATCATGTACATTTTACGAATAGCTTAATATACTACTGGTGTCTGAAGAATGATGCTTGTCATATCTAGGGAGAAGTGATTAAATAAGCTCATGAGTCATGATTATGCTTCTTTGTTGTTTAAGGACGTGTCTGCTAAAATCAGGAACCAGTTCAAACTTTAATTAGTATAAAACGTTGTTCTATATCAATATTTGTTTCGTGAAGTAAAAAATAAATAAACTAATTGAGGCATAAACATATTTTCCCTGCACCTTTTATCACCAGTTACTGATTTCTGATTTTGTGGCGACCGCAGTCGGTTGCAGACTTAGTCTGGGAGATAGCAATCCTTGAAGAGGAAGTTGTTCGCAAGGAGCTCCACTTGCTTTCCCTCTACAGAGCAGCATTTGATCAATACCTCGGTATCTCCCCGCGTGCTTCTGCTCAGGTATGAAACTATGATAGAACAATTAAAAATCAGAGGTTATACTTAAGCTGCATACAAGTTCAGACAGCAGACAGAGTACCAAGGCTAACAGTTCTGATCAGGTGGATCAAGAACTACACCGCCAATGCAGCAAAAAGAAAGCTGACGAAGGCGCCCTTCGTTTGAGAGACATCAAGGACTCTGCATCCTACAACCTGCCAACACTATCAGATTCTAAACGGGTATGGACATCAGCTCTGCTTTCTTCATCCTACATTGTTCACCATCCTACTCAGAAATATGCAAGACCAATACAAGGATTAGCTCAATTCTAAGAGCCAATTCTTCCAAAGTGGAAGCATTTAACACTGCTTTGATGTTGGTGAATTATATGCAGGAGCTGTCAAGATCATCGTCAGGGCGGTCTAGCCTTGCAAACTTCTTGAGTGCATCCATCACTGAATATGTGCCCAAGATCTGTTGTAAACTTTCAGAGGACATATTGAGATGCATTTCGGCTGTCTATTGCAAACTTGCAAGCAGGCCACCGCAGGATGCAGATTTCGAGACATCATCCACCCCTTCTTTCTCATCTTCATCGAGCTCCTTCTCTCTGAAGTACCCTGCCGACAGCTGGAGCCCTCGATGTCATTACAGTGCCGACGCAGGCTCTGATAAATATGGTTCTTCAGATGGGAACAGTCAACAATATCCTGGGATGATAATTTTCCCAAGGATACATATAGATGAAGGCAAATTTGAGTATGCCTCTAAAATGCTGGATACCATTAGGTAAGAAATTGTGCAAGATATTAGATAATTTGTAAGAGAAATCTTGATTTACAGATGGCCATTTTGTGTCCCAGAACGCTGATTAAACGGCTGGAGAAAATTGATCCTACAAAGATGGCACGTGAAGAGCAAGTTTGTTTTTGGATCAACATCCACAATGCTTTGGTTATGCATGTATGTTCAAACACCCACATCAATTTCTACCCTAGGTATGTTCACTGTTAGCCTCATAATGGAGGCGTATGTAACCTGCTGTGGCTTCTCAAATATCACAGGCTTTCATGGCTTATGGACTACAAGAAAAACGCCTGAAAAACACAGACATGATTCTAAAGGTATATGATTGTCATCTTTCCCACAAATAACTATTACTCCTATATTGAAATCATTTATGACCTCTGAATATCTCACACACTGTTATCAGGCTGCATATAATGTGGGTGGACATTCAGTAAATTCCCATATTATTCAGAGCTCAATTCTAGGATGCCAATCCCATCGTCCTTCACCGGTATAGCATTCATCTACATCAAAATTACCAATCTAATTCATATTTCCCAAATCTAATTAATATTTCCCACAAACGAACTTACGTTTCCATGCCAGAAAGATAACCAATCTAACACACTAACGGGCATGCCATTACAGTGGGTTCGTACACTATTTACACCAATGAAAAAATCTGGAACTGGGAGCTCCAACCATCCATATGCACTTCATCCTGAGCCACTTGCTCACTTTGCTCTTTCCACTGGAGCTTATTCCGATCCACCAGTAAGTTCTACATTAGTCACTAATTTTCCGTGATCCTACATATCAACCTCAACGTGCTTATACTATTGCTACACTGAGCAACCTCTGCAGGTAAGGCTGTACACAGCCAAGAAAATATATCATCAACTGGAGCAAGCCAGGACTGAGTTCATTCAAGCAAATGTCATGGTCAGGAAGCAGATCATCTTTCTACCCAAGGTTCTGCACTACTATGGGAAGGATGCAGCCTTAGAGTTGCCTGATCTGATTGAGATGGTGTGTGAGAGCATGCCTGAACTACAACAACAAGAGATCAGACAATATCTTAAAAGGAGGATAGACAAGTGTGTCGAGTGGCTGCCCTACAAATCTTCTTTCAGATACACTGTACATAGGAGTTTGGCTGAGTAGTCACTCTTTTCCTCTATATTGTGCTTGTAATTAATGATCTGAGGACAATTGATTGGTGTGTGGATAAATAGGTGAATGTGATAGTTTTCCAAAGAGAGTAAAGTTGTAGTTTGACAAATTCCTCGAGTTGTAACATTTCAGTTGAGTTGATCACGACATCAGGAGAACCCAGATATTTTGCACTTGCTCTCAAATAAAGAAAAATGGCACTATGTGTATACTCAAGAACCAATATCAAGGAATTAGTTGAAACTTGAGAGGACTTGCATTCTCAATGCCCAAACAAAATGTTCAAGAAACAATACAGCCCCAATGTTACAAAAGAAACACTCACCAGAAAATAGAACATACTACATGGGAATTGGAGACGAGATGGGTACCTAAGCTGCTGCAAGTAAACCAAACTTCATGGCAAACTTCTTCTGATTACAGTCTAGCATCTCACTAAGGCTGCAACTCGAATTCATCTGCTTCAGAACCTTGTGACGGTACTCCAGGCTCTTCTTGAGGCCATGGCGAAAGAACTGCGGATAATCTATCACCTCCCCCTTATCCCTCCCCATTTCTTCAACCAGGAATTTCATCCTAGGCTCCAAACAGTGCTTGATGCTCTTGATGAGAACATGTGGATATCCAGCCACCAATGCTCTCACCTGATAGTTGCTGAACCCGCAGCTCCGTAGGAAGTCTAAATTGGGCTGCAGAGTCTTCTTGACATCCCGCGACAATATGTCAGGGAAGTTCAGGATCACCCTACGGAGATCCGATTCTTGTAAACCGACTCCCGACTTGAGGAACTCGGCAGTGGGGCGCAGCCGGTTGTCGACACTGTACCCCATGATATAGGGCTCCTTTGTCAGAATCTTGCCGATCATGCCTTCCTTGTCCATGCCGAGGCTGACAAAGAAGTCGACCGTCTGGGAGAACTTGGCCTCGATGCTGTAACTGATGAGGCGTGGGTTGACCATGAGCAGCTTGGCGAGCTGCTTCTCGGAGACGCCAAGTGTCTGGAAGAAGGCGAGGAGCGGGCAGAGCTTCTCCTCCACGCTGTGGAACAGTATCTGGGGGAACTTGGCGATGGCCTGCGCGACCTCCCCGGGCTTGGCCTGCAGCGTGGCGAGGCACTGCACCGTGGGGACGAGCTTGCCGTCGACGGACAGGGTGAGCACCTTGGGGCACTTGGCCACCACGTGCCGCAGTTTCCGCCGCTCGATCTTGACGCCGTTGATGAGGTAGTCCCAGACGCCGGAGGCCTCGCCGGCGTCGAGGTTCTGCAGGTTCTTGCACCTCTTTGACATGCGCGCGACAGCCTCCTCATCGAAGCCGTTCTCCCTCAGCCATTGCGGCAGGCTCTTGGCGCTGCCGTTGCTGACGCCGCTAGCCATTGGAGTCTTCTTCCCTGTCCAAAATCAAAGCTCTTTAATTCAGATGCCACGCAACGCCGTAACACACTGGAAATAAAGCGAGTGAGGCGAATCGTCGAACACCATGCGCGCGCGCATGAGTGGTACCCAACAGCATCAACTCATTGATAATTTCGTAGAGAACTGAGATCCAGATGCAGCACGCAAGGTTTGATGAAGGTAACAGTAATCACCTTGGTCTTGCACCAAGCCAGGGAAGAGAGGACTAGCGATGCAGACCCGCGACGGGGGAGGGGAGGGGGAAGGATAAGAGAAGATGATGAGGAAACATCAGCCAAATCAGCGCTCGCTTATCTACAAGCGGAAGGTGCAGGCTTTGCAACGAGCCCATTTGGCCCGTGTGATTAGATTCGAAAGGCCCACAGTGGTGCAGCAACCCATGGGCTGATGCCGGCCCACGGCGCTAAGTGCTCTCTGTTCTTGCCTATTCGGTCGAATGAGATGATCACTCTCTCTCTCTCTCTCTCTCTCTCTCTCTCTCTCTCTCTTTTTGCGACACGAACGGGAGAATTAAGTTTTTCAATGCACTTGTACTCACGTAAGAGATATAGATAAATGTGACATGGAACATCTTGTTATTGTTACTAGTTCTTATTCTTGTGGCTACACGATCTGCTCTCATAGACAGTAGTCAAAGACCTTTTCCAGCAGATTAAGAGAAAATCCTAAAGGCTTTTGCCCTAGTAAAACCGACGAGTTGAGCGACAAGCATTTTACGCGTCTGAAAAAAAAAATCTCAGCTGAACCTGCACGTATCTTGCTGGGTTCATCCACTTATCAAATCAAATACAAATGCGTGGACTGATCTCGCTCTTCGGGAGATAGCCGTGGCCTCTGAGTGAGTCCACGGCGTCGTCGAACATCTCCTCGACGCCCTTGAACTCCACCCCCAGCGCCCGGGCCTTGGACGAGTTGAAGTCGTACGTCTGCTCGCCGTAGATGTTGGGAAAACTGAGCACCAACAACAATCTCGTCAGCACAACACAACGAACAATGAAATGTAAATATACATATCACAGCATCGAATCAGAATGCTAATCAGTGTGGCGAACGGACCTCTTGGGGATGGGGAAGGACGGGAAGCGTGTTGCGAGCATGGCGACGAGATCATTGTTGTTCACGACCGCCGAGTTGCAGATGTACCTGCCCTCGGCGCCGGGGGTTTCGTAGGCCAGGATGTGGCAGCTCGCGACGTCGTCGATGTGGACGTACCCCATCCGCCCGTACACGGTGAACTTCTCTGTCGCTCCTGCAGCAACACAGTTTTATGGGCATTCAGAAACTGGAATCTATGCAGAGTGCGATCGCCCGGATTAATTACGACTTACGAAACCTGATGAACAAATGTGTTCATGTACCTTGGAATAAGCCGAGGACGTCTGCAGCAGTGGGGCCGAGTTCAGGAGACAGGTTAGGTCCGATAACGAAGGTCGGAAGAACAGTCACAAGGTCCATCTTGTGCTCCTTGGCGAACTCCCAAGCTGCTTTCTCCGCGAGGATCTTTGCGACAGCGTACCATATCTAGCAGGGTAACCAAGTACTCGTCAGCGAACATGTTTGCACTGGCACAAGATGTCAAGATCATAGTGTGAATTTGGACTGGATAAGCTCACCTGGAGGCTTTCGCAGAACTCGACAGAGCTCCATGATGTTTCGTCCAGCGACACGTTAGGAGGGAGATCAGCGTCGGCTTTGATCCTCACGGTCGAGGATGAAGACGTGAGGACAACCTTCTTGAGCAAGGGGTTCTTCTTGCATGAACGTAGCACGTTCAGAGTACCGTTTATTGCTGAATTGAGCATTTGTTCCTGCATAGGGGCATCATCAAGTTTTCAACATCATTTGCGATAGTCATATGACACTAGGAAAATTCAACTTCTAGCTGTGAAAAAAATTGAGAAGCGGAGTCTAGAGTTAGTGTTAGTGTTTGGCGTACCTTGGAATCAGATTTAGTGAGGATGGGAGACGCAGTGTGGAAGACGCCCTCACAAGCCATGACAGCATCGTCAAAGCTCCCTTCCTCCAGGAGATCAGCTCTAACGAGCTCCAGCCTCTCCTTTGCACCTTCTAAATCCCAGAGGTGTCCTACTTTCTTGTGGTTCCCTATCAAATCACCTCAGTTTCAGTACTTTATCATTAGAAGCAATAAGAATTGACACAAGTTAGTTGCCTAGAATAATGCTAGATCAACTCAGATCATGGGGATGAGAGGAGACGTACCTGGGTCCCTGACTGTTCCAAGAACATGGTACCCAGATTCAAGAAGCCGCTTGACGAGCCAGGAGGCGATGAAGCCAGATGCCCCGGTGACGCAGACTTTACCCTTGGCCATGTTCGCCGTTCTCGCAGACTGCAGGTGCTCCTGAAATTTAATCCAAGGGCTTAATATAATGACTGCACTGAGAAATCGTATGAAGCTGGAATAAGCAAAGAAGGGTTAGTGCGTCACCTCCTTTTGATGACTCTGTTGGGCAGGTAGGGAGTTGGCTTGGTGCCAGTTTATCTGCAGATTAGGATGATCACAGCTTCTGTATTCCGCCGAATCAAACCGCCCCTGTCACGTGCAATTGTGCAAGGTAGGCTAGAAATAAACAGCAGGAGATCGAGGAAAATAGTAGAATAGACTGGGAACTTAATTCTAGATTAACCTTTGCCGGGACCTCCTGAAGATATAGGAGTCCGGATGTACAATAGTAGATAACTCAAACTCTGACCCTAAACTCACAAATCCAAACTAACTGGAACTGTGATTCTATCTGGACTCTGCCAATTCTGAATCTTGCTGACTCTGAAGACAGCTCCCAATCCTGCAAAATCTCAAACTCATCCTCTAAACTCACAATTCAAAAACTAACTCAAACTCTATCTCTAAGCTCAAAATTCCAAAACTGAATCAAACTCTAATTCAAATTGGACTCTGCCTATTCTGAATCTTGCCGTCTCTGGACATGACAGCCCACAATCTCTACTATCTAAAGGGGCCTCCTATACTTAGCCCGCGCTACTCCGCACCGGGTGTGGCCTGTTTCATTTTTCACGCTCTTGGCTAGTACTACCTTCATCCCAAAATATAAGCATTTGTTGACTTTTGAAGATCACGTTTGACTATCCGTCTTATTTAAAAAAGTTATGAAAATATTATTTATTTTGTTACAGTTAGTTTTATCATTAAAAATACTTTAAACATGACTTATTTGTTTTATATTTTTATTTAAAAAATTTGAATAAGAAGAACGGTCAAACGTGATGTTAAAAAGTCAACAAATGCTTATATTTTGGAACGGATGGAGTATTTGACACGGACGGAGCACCAAGTGATGTCACATACCTGACTTTTTCTTCAGCACCAAGTGATGTTGCCGTACTTTTTTATAGTTTTCGTTTATTAGAACAATTGTTTTTTTCTTTGGAACAATCGATTTTTCGATGGAACATTTGGTTTGTTTTCTTAGAACATTTCGTTAAGCAGGCTAGAACAATTGGTTATAACTGATGGAACAATTGGTTTCACCTCTTCAAACATTTGGTTAAGATGGCTAGAACAATTGGTTGTAATTGCTGGAACATTGGTTAAGAAGACTAGAACAATTGGTTATAACTGATGGAACAATTGGTTTCACCTCTTCAAACATTTGGTTAAGATGGCTAGAACAATTGGTTGTAATTGCTGGAACATTGGTTTCACCTCTTAGTTGTAATTGAATGTTGTAATAGTAAAAACAATATTAAAACAATGAATTTAAAATGTTGATTTTCGAAAATTCAAAAAAGAAATCCATGTGGATTCTTGTTTTGTTGCATTAATTGTAAGGATCATCACGGTTCAAACGGATTTGAAAACGGAGTTACAGTTTAAGAGAAAACAAGTTTGAAGTTCGGAATTCACTTTGTGTTTCGTCCAATCCAATGGGAGGTCGACACGTGGCATTTACAGGGTGGTTGTGAGATGCAGGCCGGTTCCGCGTGTTCGTTGTAGGTTGCATCTGAGTTTCCCCCTATCCTTGCGCAGGCAGGGCGAGTTTGGTTGGTGCCCTCGCCTGAGTACCCATCGGCCACGCACCGATCTCAGTCTCAGGCGTCCAAAATCGGACGCATGAGCGCTGAGTCAGGCGTTTTGTTCAGAGCATACACCAAACAAGCCCGCAATCTCCGCCGTCATTCTGGGCTGCCCGAATCTCAAAGCCACTCTGCAAATGCCAGAATCTCCGGGTAGTGCGCGCTAAAAACGAGATGGGATCAAGGTTTGAAAAATCGTCGAAAACCGGCCGGTTTTCGCGAAAACCGGACTTACCGGTCCGGTCCGGTAAGTCCGGTTTACCGATTTTCGAATTTCAAATTTGAAAAAAATTGAAAATTTGAAAAAATTTGGAACAAAAAATATGTAAATAAACTAGACGTTATTTGCAGCATATTGGTGGAAACCATACACGAAAATGATTTCGTTTGATGGGTGAAATAATTCCCGGAAGATTTCTAGGCAAAAAGAAATAAAAAAAGGAAGAAAACGACCCTTATCCCCTCCCGACGACTCAATCATTGGTCCCCCTCGACGAACGACTCCACCCCTCGGTCCCCCACGCACGCCCTCGCCCCACCTGCCGCTCGTCGTCGAAATCCGCACGCCGGAGCCGCCGTCCGCCGTCGAATCGTCGCCGTCCTCCGCCCAACCGCCGCGATATTGCCGATAACCGAGCAATTTTGGTCGGTTATCGACCGCGGTGTAGCATCCCGCCTCAAATTAATGAGGGGTTTGCTAACCAGGATCTTAATCGGGGAATACTTGGCGAAGCAAGTATGCATAGACCACACACATAAGCATAATTAAAATAATTTTACATTAAGTGCAGTTATTACATTGGTTCCATAATTAACATAAGACATCCAGTTCGAAGTTCGATTTATTTTACATAAAAGGGGTTCGAAATTCGATTACATAACGCGAGCGGAAGCGAAACACACGACGATACATATATACAATGAAACCATGTCCGGCCCGTAGACACGATCTCACTCACCTTGCTCCTGGCGGAGAGAAGAGGGAACCCACTCAATGGACCAGTCCTTGGGCGGTTCACCCTCCCACACTATCTTACCACAACACCCGCAGAAGTTGCAATCGGGAATACCTGCAGTAAAATTTTAAACAGCGAAACCCTGAGCAACTAATACTCAGCAAGTCTTACCCGTCAAATTGGCCATCTAAGACCGACTTCTAACATGCAGGGGGTTGACCAGGGGGTGACATTTAATTGCAAAAACGGCACTAATAATTGATCCTTATTTTCATATTTTAGCCAGATTAAAAGGGTTCTTGCATAAATATAAATATTAGCAACCAAACTAAGCAATACATGGTTGCAATACAATTAATTGAAGTACAATAACATATAAACATCATCATGTGCACTTCTTACTACGATGTGACGCAGTGAACAAGTGGTACTCAATAACCGCGAGGGACGGCGATTCGAATCGATTTACACCTGCAGGCGAAACCCGAATACACGACGTACGCTACTCGAAAGAGCCACGCACGGCAACCTTTTACCAGACATCATAAAGCCGGTCCGAGTGTCACCTCTCCCGGACACACGTCCTCCACGCGATACGCGCGCCAGGCAATCCGTGGTTAGCCCATGTGCCCTCCCTTCCTACACAAACCCGCAACCACCATACCATCTTCATCACCAAAAGAGAGGTGGGGCCCCGTCCAACAATATAACATCGAGCTACTAAGTTTACTAGTTCCCATTCTCCTAGCATGTATCCGGTACTGTTCAAACTTGCTCAGCGGGGCCACAACGAACGGTCCTCAACCGACACAAACGGGGCTATGGCGAACAAGGCGAGCCTTGTCACCTCAACCTACACATGAACTTCCCCGTTCGGTCTCAAATTCATTACCATCATCATGTGAGAACATAAATTAAATCCGACCCCACTTACACCGAGCGGTCTCCATACCACCCGATTTCCTACCGATGATACATTCCTATTAAGCATAGCGGAGTCTATCACGTGGCTGCATAAAACTGAACCCGCCCATAGGAGTATGTAAATTAAATGCAACTACGGTTCCATAAAACTCCTAAAACGTAAATGCACAATTCATGACTCCATATGTAGTGATAAAAGGATAAAAAATCTTTAAAACGAGGTGTGATGCACCGGGGCTTGCCTTGGGGCTGGTGGTTAGCACACTCGAGCACGTTCAGGTCAGCGCCGGTCTCCTCGGCCACGATCTCCACGTCCTCGAGTCCGGCTTCGGTTCCTAAATGAATGCAACAATATAAACACAATCAAAGATAGTTCATGGAACTTCCTTGACAAAATGACATGGTGATGTTATGATGCAAATGCAACATGCTAGCAGGGCCATTTATCAGGTTTTTGCATTTTGGTCCCAAGTGATTTACACAATTACTTTGGATTTAGGAATTTCCTTACGCGCAAATAAAGGTTCCTCTTCTAAATTCTTTAAAAAGGGTTCTGGAAGGTCTAAAATTACATTTGTATTTTTATTTAGCATCTTCAACCTAGGTACAGTAACATATCCAAAATTTGGTGCAAAAAGGTGCAGAGATAAAATAAATAAAAAGATTTTTCTAGCAACGGAAAACTGAAATTACTCCTAAAAGAAGGTGCATTTCAAGATACCACTTGGTGGGATGTTCAGTGAACCTATTAGGAGTGTTCATGCCAAAATTCAGAATTTTTGCACTTACAGATCTTTTTATAAAAATTATTTCCTGATTCTCTTCTTTGAATTTTATAAAATTAACTGAGACGAATTCAGATGTTTATGTTGTACCACTGGATAGGTCTGCTCAGAAGGAAACCAAAAAATTTTGTTTTGGATTTTTTTGAGCTGTATTTGAATTTCTATCGATTTTACAAGTTTGGCCAAAATTCTGAGAAAACAAAAAGGAAAAAGATGACGCGGCACTGTAGCAGTGCCACGGCTTGGCGGTGCGCGCGCGACAGAGCGACGGCGAGGACGCCGTTCCGGCTAAACGGCGGTGAGTTTCACGCAACGGTCAACGGCAACAGGTAAAGGGCAACGAGGCGATCCTAACGCGGGCTGGTGTGCACGTGCGCGCGGCCGGGAAGAAGGTCGGCGGCGATGGCGGCGGCGGCGAGCGGCGGCGCGACGTGTTCCGGCGAAAGGAGGCAGCGAGGGGGTGAGTTAGGGCGCGCATGAGCTTCACGGAGTGAAGGAGGTGCTCACCGTAGCACGTGTGCACGTGGAGGAAGGCCGGAGAGGGGAGTTCGTCGGAGGGGCGGCGCGGTCCGGTGAACGGCGGCGAAGAAGAAGGTGCTTCCGGCGGTTCCGCTGCGTGAAAGGCGACGAGGTCAGCACGGGGGTGTGCGCAGGTGAGGTGTGCTTTCCCCAACGCAAGGAATTGAGGAGAGGCTCACCGAGATGACCGAATTTCGCGATGAGCTCGACGACAGTCACCCGGCGCCCATGATCGAACTTCGCGTCGATTCTCGCTGCAGAGTGGGGGAACTTGAAGTTTGTGTTGGGGCTGCGGTTGAGGGGCTCCTAGCGCACCTTTTCTTTGTTGGGACCGAGCTCAGAGAGGGGCGGGATTGGCGGCGAGCTCGAGCTCAGTGGAGAGGCGGCAATGGCGGCTCGTCGTGGCGGCTGTTCTCGGCGTGTGAG
The DNA here is from genome assembly GCA_007726485.1 of Eragrostis curvula. Classification (NCBI taxonomy): domain Eukaryota; kingdom Viridiplantae; phylum Streptophyta; class Magnoliopsida; order Poales; family Poaceae; genus Eragrostis; species Eragrostis curvula. The sequence goes on from RWGY01000755.1 coordinate 147,686, forward strand.
CTGGCGGAGAGAGCGAGAGAGAGCGTAGCTGGAGTCCAGGGGGGGTTGAACCGGTCCTCGACGCTGTGCTGCGCTGACGGTGGCCACAGTTCGCCGGAATAGGCAGCGGACTGAGGATCGACGACGAGGTCGACACATGTCGCTACAGTAAAAGTTTTGAATTTTTCGAATTTATTTTGCACGTGCTGACTTGATTTGATTGAAACCAAACTTTACTGTGCTCCAAAAAATCTGATAAAATCAGTTCTGGAAGATTTCACTGAGATGAACATTTTTACTTATCACAACTTTTGCTAATTCGATTTAGATTTTGAATTAAAATTCAATTAAGACAGATTTTGAATAAAGAACTTTGATTTAATTGAGCCCATTTCCTTTTGTAGAAAAATCCACAAAATTCTCCAAAAATTTCTCTTTGGCCCTGGATGTCAAGGAAATTTTCAAATGGGCCCACTTGCATACAAAATTTTGAATTTCTAGTTCAAGTTCATAATTGACCATTTTCAATTGATTTGCTTTTAAAATAACTTTTCCAAAATGATCATTAGCATTTGTGATCAAAATGCATTAATCATCAGATTTGGGTCTTCATTAGGGTGGGATGTTACACGCGGCGTCGATTCGATGCGGGCGTAGGCCGAGTCGCCCGATTCGATCCATCGATAACCGATGAAATCGACCGGTTATCGACCAAAATCGATCGATAACCGGTCAAAATCGGGCGGTTTGATGATTTTCAAATTCAAAATTTGGTTTTTGAATTTTTAATCAAAAACCGCTCGATAATCGCGATAACCGGTGAAATCGGCGGAATCGGTGGCGGCCGGTTTCCTCGATCTGAACGATAATGTAAACCTTGGATGGGATGACAAAAAGTCGTTCGTCATGTCTATCGTCCAATTGCACATCACTCGGGTGGTTGAGCAGGCTACGGAGTTCTTCACAGGCAACAGCAGAGAGACGGGGCCGAAGGGGAAGCTGCGGAAGCAGTGGAAGTGCCTCAGCCACCGATTGGGGGGGCTTGGTGGCGTGGGAAAAGAGTGACGGGCAGCACAAACAGAGGGGGCCAATGACCGACCAGTCATCGAACCAGAAGGAGGAAGACGCGCCATTGTTAACAACTACCTTGGTCAAGGCCCTATAGCGCTGCAATTCTTCGGCAAGGATATGGCGCAGGAAGGACACGTCTTGGGTGGCTCCATCCACATCTGATTGGATGTCGGCAAGGAGCCAATCCTTCCAAGGAGCAGTAACCGGGCCAAGGAACTTATGGGCAAACTTGAGGATGAGGCAGTAGTTCTGCGTTGCTAGGTTCTTGACACCAAGGCCACCTTCAGTCTTGCTAAGGCAGGCATTGTCCCATGCCACAAGGCAGTGAGCCCCGGAGCAAGTCTCTTGCCCAGTCCAAAGGAAGGCACGCCACTTTTGATTGATGGAGTGCACCACGCCTTTAGGTAGGAGCATCAAACACATGTGGTAAACGGGGACACTGAAGAGGATGGTATTAGTGAGGACAAGGTGCCCCCCCCTGTGGAGAGAAACCGTCCTTTACAACCAGTCAAGTACTTATCGCATTTGGCGATCAGCGGAAGAAAGTCCGTGTTTCAGAGCTTGGTGTCTGAAAGAGGCAAACCCAGGTAAGGTTGGGGGAAAGTGGAGATTGGGCAGCCCAGGAACGCAAACATAGCCGTTGTCGCGTCGGGACCAATGTTCATGGGGACGAAGGTGGACTTGTGGTAGTTAATGACCAATCCCGTCGCCGCGGCGAAGTTGTCCCATGAGGCGTTTTAGATGGGTGACCGCGTGCTCGTCACCTCGCACAAGGATGAGCGTGTCATCATCGTATTGAGCACCGCTGGCGGTGCACCACGCACAAGGGGGTGGTGGATCTGTCCAATGGAATGGCAAACCTTAATCATCCAGCGAAGGAGATCAGCAATAATGATGAAGAGATAGGGGGACACTGGATCGCCTTGGCGTAGTCCTTGCTTACAGTCAATCCACCTGCCAGGAACGCCGTTGAGGAGTACAACGGCTTTGCCAGTGCAAAGAATGTTGCTGATCCAAGAACACTATCGATCATTGAAGCCGCGAGCCGAGAGGATGCGCAGAAAACTGTCCCAATTGACTGTGTCGAAGGCTTTGCGAAAGTGAGTTTGAGGACGATGGCAGGGGCTTTTCGCCGATGGCAGCAGCGCTGAGCAGCTCGGTGGCGTAGACAAAATTGTCTGAGATGCATCGTCCTTTGATGAAGCCGGTTTGATCGAAGCTGATGAGGGGGGTGATGAGGGGTTGGAGGCGGGCGGTCAGGACTTTGGAGAAGGACTTAACCAGGCAACCATGGAGGGAGATAGGCCAGAAGGCATCCGCAGTCCAGGCCCCATCTTTTAGGGGCAGAAGCACTAGGTGGGCTCGATTAAGGCCTCCAATATCGACGGACAGGTGGTAGAATCCCAAGAAGAGCTCCATGATGTCGTGCTCGACAAGGGGCCAGAAGGTAGGGGTGAAAAGTGGATACGGATAATCCGTAATATTTGATATCCGTATCCGATAAAATGTAAATGTGGTACAGAATTTGCCATTATTCGGATTCGCATTCGAATTCGATAAGAAAATATGGATGTGGATATGGTTTGAGGTTTTAACATGAAATATCCGACATATCCGTATTTGTATTCGTATCCACCACAATAACATAAATATATCCATATATTATATAAAAATATTATAAAACTGATTCAATTTTGATGTGAACTAGTGTAGACCATGTAAAATAATGCTATTTAATATACTTTAAAGAGGGAAAAGTATTGTAGTTGTCTTAACAAAATAGAAAATTAGATGTATCCATATCTGTCCGAATTATAGTGACATTCGCTTTTGTATTCGCATTCGTTTAGTATTCTATCCATATTTGTATTCGAAAACATTTATATTTGTATCTATATTCGTTTACAAATATGGATATGGATATGGAAAAAGCACTATATGATTCGTATTCGATCCGTTTCCACCCCTACCAGAAGACCCTGTAGAAGGCTGGGCCGAATCCATCAGGGCCGGGGCTGGAGTTGACATTCATGCCTAGGAAGGCCTGCTTAACCTCGTCAGTCATCACACTCAAAAGGCAAGGAGAGGGAGGATCCGGGGATGGCCGCACTGGGGTAAAGATCAGAGAGATGGAAGCGCCATTCCATGGCATTTTGAACTGGTTTGTGCATGGAAAATACATTGAATGAATAATGGACCAGACACTAACGATGTGCTGCATGAACTTGTGCACCAATGCATGTAATTCCAGAGGTCAGAAGCATATACTGAATTCAGTGCTGCATTATTCAAACACTCCGGGATCAATAGTTGTTTATGTGATCTCAGTGTTCCGAAGAATGCAATTGTATATGAAGCCTGTGTGCTGTAATCACAACAAAAAAAAAAGCCTGTATGCTGGGATTTGTATGATTTGACAGTGATGATTCAACTCTCTAAAACTTGGATTCGTCACTAAGATTCGGGCTTTCCTGGACTTGGGCTGCTCTGTGATTAGAAAAGAACGTCACAGATTTCCATCATCCATGACGGAAAATTCAGAAATTTTCATCATCCATGATGGAAAATTCAGAAACGTCATCCAATTTAATCTATGACGCGAGATACATAACCAACACTTATTTAGTCATGGATATGGTTCTGTGACGGTTTTCAGCAATATATGACGAAATGTGAAACATCATGGATCAATAGATTTCTTGTAGTGCAATATATTGCCTCAAGGTCAATTCTAAAAATGCTATGCATGTTAGAATGCTGCACGAGTAAATTTCACAAAACCACAACTATTTGGTCCCTTGTTGCAAGAACCATAACTTTTGCAGCTAGTTTCACAAAACCATAACTTTTAGTTTGGTCCCACATGCCAGTCACACAAAAGTGCATAGGCCCAATAGAGAATGACAAGTGGGCCCAAGATCAAAACTTGTGGTTTTGTGCAACAAGTAACGCAAATAGTTGTGGTTTTGTGAAACTAGTTCCAAAAATTATGGTTTCTTGCAACAAGGAACTAAATAGTTGTGGTTTTGTGAAATTAACTCTTCTTTTTATGTGTCTGAATAAAGTCACCGGTGTTTTTACCGAAAGAATAACCCGTGAGAGTGAGAAAGTGATTAATTAACTTGATGCAGTTTTGTCTATTGAAGTGCTTTTCTCTGGGTTATGTAACACCCCATATGTAGTTGAGATGAACCAAATAAGTGTAATGTGTCAAAAATATGTAGCATCCTCATTGTTGCACGTTGATGATATTTACATATATATTGTGGTGGAGATGTTTTTATTCTATAAATATGGTCCTTTGTCACACATATTTTCTTTTCTATAAAATTTCATTGTCCGTAGCAACGCACAGGCAAACTGCTTAGTAATTTGATCGATAAGTTACGGGAAAATAAAGATAGGATGTCTAATCTTGAGATTGATGAAGTTACCACAGACGTCTTAATGTTAATTGGAACGCCGCCTCCCACTAACAGAATAAATTAGTCGTAAATGCGAGCACCGGTGACGAGTCTAGGCCTTGAACTCGAATAGACATGCTTCACCATGAGAGATTAATCTTTGCCAGCTACTCCCTCCTCCTATAGAAAATGACATTCTAGTTTTGTTCAAAGTCAAACAATTTCGAGTTTGGCTAAATTTATAGGTAATTATATCAACATCTAAGACATAAAGTAGGCGTAAGAGAAAAACATAAATCATGATGAATCTAGTGATACTTATCGTTCGCCATAAATATTAATACTTTTTCATAGGACTATAGTCAAACTTAAAATTGTTCTGACTTGGGACAAATCTAAAATGACATTTGTTTTGGACAGATATAGTATTTTAATGCTTATAGTGTAATAAAGCAATTACTTAGTGCCTTATTAGTTGAACAACTAACTTATTCGCGTTTATGGAGTTTTTATAAAATAGTTGAGGGGCGAAGGTCCACTTTGGCCTTACTTAGAGCTCCAACAGTGGTGTCTAGCTACACAAAATGAACAAATGGTGAACATGAATTTTGAAGTAAAACATTCACATAGGTGAAATTAAACATTACGGCATGGACATACGAGAAACTACGCACCAACAACTCAGTCAAACATGATTATTTGCTAAGCAGATTCAGTCAAACATGATTATCATCAGTTTTATTTTTTTGGCGCACCGACATCCATGGTGTGGTTGCTACGTGGGAGTGCCGAGTGGGATGCTTAACGGTTGCTACGTGGCGTCTATGTGGGATGCTTGACGGCGGCGGCGCCGGTGCGGTTTCGGGGGCGCTTAGGACATTTTTGTTCCAGGCAGAACCGCTGCTCTTGCTTGCACGGCTTCGGGGAGCTCAGGACGGTGCTCGACGGTTGCTGCCGACCAGCAGCCTGTTCGCTGCGCTGCAGCAGCAGCTGCAGCTGCAGAAAAATAACTGAAAACACTGTAGCTGATGCTGAAAACACTGTAGCTGCTGCAGAAAAATAATTGCAAAATACTGTAGCTGCTGCAGCTGCTGCTGCAAAACCTCCTGCCGAACACGCTGCAGGTGTTGCTATGGAGAGATGTGCGCCCCGCGGCGTCGGTGGGGCCCTACCAAAAGCACTGACCAAAAGACAAGACGTGGAACATTCCGGAGTGTATATATGCCCCAACCAAACCTGATGGCCGAGACACGGCAAGCCTACGGTCGAGATCAGCATCTTCTTCCTACTTCACCAGAGCCGATCTCGGCCGGTCGGCCCGGGTCGACCTTCCGCGGCAACTTCGGTGCTCGTCCCCGCTGCTGCTTCTGCCCCTCCCCAACCAGACCTTCGCCAACACCTGTGGTTTCATCACCTCCAACAACATCTTCGTCCAGGTGCGTCCTTTATCGTTCATATCCTTCTCCACCTCTCCAGCAGCTGATCCTCTCCGCCGGCCAGTGACCCAAATTCTTATGTAGTACTCCCTATGTTTTTAATTATATGACACCGTTGATTTTTTTTGTTACTTTGATCATTCGTCTTATTCATAAATATTTATGCAAATAGCTAAATATATAAGTTAATTTTAAAATATGTTTGATGATAGATCCAATAATATACATTTTACTTCAAACAATTAATTATTTATATATATATTGTTAGTCAAAGTTCAACAAAAAAAATCAACGGTGTTATATAATTAAAAACGGAGGGAGTATATTTTTCCCCCTTTCAATCCCTAGCCTCTTTAGACCCGAACCCGCGAAGAGAGGAATCTCCCTCTGGATAAACCAATAAGAGTCAACGGTAGAGTTTAGAACCCCAAACCCAAACCAAAAAACTCGCTGGGCAAAATCCACCCGTCGGGAGGTTACATCTCCGCATGGGGCCTTGGAGCTCTGGGTCGCCAAACTTGCAAGGGGTTGGGAGGGAGCATGGAGCTCTGGGCCGCCCATTATGCATGATTGGCCCCTGGAGTCATTGGAGTTCTGCTTCCGATTGCCCTCCCTCCTTTGTGGTTTCTGACCTTAAAGGGCATTGTAGCGCGTTGTTATGAATGTCGGATGGTTTCTGAGGCACCGTTGCAAATCACGATTGTCATTGTGCTCAACAATCGTTGTGTGATGAAGATCATGGAAGGGGCTTGCTAGTGGTGGTACAATTTAGCTAGTGACATGATGCTCTCGGCATCGGTCTGAGTCTTGAGGTGGATATTCTGTTGAAGGTCTCATGCTCTTCTTTGTACTATCTGATGCCATTCCTTTGTCGTTCATGTGTTTGTTATTGTTGTGTGTTATTTGTGTAAGTATCTCCCCACTCTTGCCCAGCGGTGCTGTTTTCTGTTATAGGCAATTTTATATCCTCATCCCCCCGCCCCTGAAAATAATATGACATAACACATTCTATTTTCCTGTTTTGGTCTCATGCACAGGCAGCAACTAAAGAGCAAGAACTCCATGCCTGAGCAGGAAAACTACGATCTCATCTCAGAGGGGTTTGAACCTCTTCATCTCGATGCGATCCGGCCGCTGCGAGAGGTCATGAGGGACCTAGTGAGGAACTGGAAGAAGGCACAGGTATTGCTTTTTGGGAATAATATTTCCAACATGATTTCTAGCACTCTACACTTGTATTGCTTCTTTCCATGTACATGCCAGTAGTGCCTCTTTCCAACATGATTTCCTAGATAGTAGAAATGAACTTGGACACTAACATTGATGAGGTTCATGTTGATGACATTAAAATATAAATATGGAGTCTACATATCTTATTAATGATGGTAATAACGTTATTAACATTAGTCCTACATATGCCACAGTTTACGTATAAGGAGAAGAATCTGCAAGATCCATGTGTGATACCACTGGATTTTTTGAAAGCTGCCACGTGTAATTTCTCCAAGGACCATGTGGTTGGAAGAGGTTCTAATGGAGTGGTTTACATGGTATTCCTCTTTTTTCTGTTACAATACAATCACTTTCAAGTCTTACAGCCATTTTAATTGATCAAAGGCTGACTTTTGGTTCCAACAATATGATGTTGAACAGGGTATTCTTCAAAATGGAATGAAAATTGCAGTGAAGAAGTTTTTGGAAGAGAAAGCAGATGATGAACAATTCCGTAATGAAGTTATGTGTCTTGTCGAATTGGATCACAAAAATGTAGTACAACTCGTGGGCATTTGTGGTCAATCAAATTTACGGTTACCCTTAATTCGAGGGAAATATATCATGGCAGAAAGACGTAAAAGGCTTATCTGCTTCGAGTATCTCGATAACAAGAGCCTTGACACACACATTTCCGGTATGGTAATTTCTTACATACTGCTCATAGAATAGAATCCCCCCCCCCCCCCCCCCCCACCCCCCTCTTTTCAATTCACACCACAGTTTTTAGCATAAATGCAACTTTATTTTGTGAATCTAGCCGTTGCACAGTGCATGTCACAATATACTACAAAAGCAGCTGGATGTTCTCACACATTATGTTTGTTTTTCTGCTACTACAGCTCAATCTTGTGGACTTGAGTGGTGCGTGAGGTATAAAATAATTAAAGGTGTTTGCTCGGGCTTGGATTACCTGCATGTGAAATGCAATATTGTTCACTTGGACCTTAAACCTGAAAATATATTGTTGGATGCCAATTTTGTGCCAAAAATAGCGGATTTCAGTCTATCGAGGCGCTTTGGGCAACAACAATCTCAAATTATCACTGGAAGTCTCCAAGGAACAGTGTAAGCTAGTCCTCTTCAGATTTGCTTTATTTTATAATTTAATTAAATATAAATATGGTTGAATTTTCTTGTTTCAATGCAGTGGATACATGGCACCTGAATACATAGATAGTGGATTAATAACAACAAAGGTAGATATGTTCAGTTTTGGCGTTATAATCATAATGCTAGTTACGGGCTTCCGGAATTACCCCGATAGCAGCATAGAAGCTTTCGAGCGCTTCATTGAGAATGTAAGATGAAACGGTCCAGCCTTTGCATATTCTTTATTCGTCTTAAAGATTGCTTTTCTTATATGATTACTGTGGCAAATTGTAGGTAACTGGAAAGTGGATGAACAGATGGGAGAAGGCCATGGGTTACATACCCCTGGAATATAGTCAACAAGTAAAGCGATGCATCATGATAGGGCTGAACTGTGTCAACCCAGACCCAAAGGAAAGGCCAGATGCACGGGACATAATCAAAGCGCTTAATGCGATATAGAGAATAATTATGTTTTTGGCATGAGAGGTGGGCCACCAATGAGCCCAAGGCGGGCTATCCAACATGAAAGAATTCAAGGGGCAATGAATTTGCGAGGCTCATTCTAGTCAGTTTAGGGAATTAGTGAACTGAAAAGATGGCTGCTCAATTACTATATGCGGATCGCACTTTGGTTACAGTTGTAAGGTAGATGTATTTCTTTGTATGGAAATCTGATGAATTCAATTGATTAATTGTAAAATAGAAGCATAGGTTGGTGTATACATCGTTTGCCATAGAGATGCCAAGAGTAGGATGGGCTCATCTCACTAGAGCTTGTTGTAAAGTGCAAAAATTTCCGCGCTCACTACTACATTCTCCAGATTGAATTTACATCGCTGCTAATCCGTGATTGGATTTGATGTGCAAATATCGCATTTTCTGTGTGTGTTGAAAGGACGGGGTCTTGGTCTAATAGTTAGTAGCACCCTCCAGGTCCTGAATTCGACTCCCAGTGAGAGCGAATTTTCTAGGATTTAACGGCTTTGTGCTTTCAGTGGTAGGCAACGTGGCCGTCGACACCCAGTGTCCCTACCAATCTCAAAGAAGCTCCCGCCAACACCCCCTTCCATAAACGGCCTGAACAGTGCCCTGACCAAGGGCGGCGAGGGGTATCGACGGCGGTGACAGCCCGCCCCCACAACGAACCCTCTCTCTCTCTCTCTCTCTTCTGAATCATGAACTCTGCAGATTTGCATGCAACTCCTTCCTACCAAAGGTGCAGTTTCTGGTGAGGAGATGAATAGTGGCACAATAAAGAATTTAAGACGAAGGTTTATTCATGGACATCTTATTCTGATTACATTTTGATTGGTGAGACATATCATTGTAATTTGAATCAAAACTGGTACAACAAAGAATTACAGTCTTAATGTACACAAAAAAATGTGGGGGGAAACAAAATCCCCAGAGTAAAGCAAAAGGGGCGTTGCTACACAATACACTTGATATCGTCTAGGACCCCGAATCCAGTTCAAAACAGATTCCATATACTAAGAGCTAAAAGGTGCATTGACGTGTCCTGAAAGAGAGTTCACTAAAGCACAGATGCTCCATCCAAAATGCGCAGATGCTAGCAGAGTTTGGATACTGTATATGACAGCCCTGGAAGTGCAAGTTCGCTGTCCAATTCATTTCTGCGAACATAGGCCAAATGAAGATGCAATTTCTACCAAGTGTTGCCCTGTTGAATTTGTTATAAATGCTATAGGAACAACGGGCTGAAACATGAACTCATCGTCTTCCACTTGAAGGTCATAGCAAGTCTTGAGTTCCATTGCTTTAGACTCTGCAGCTTCAGCTTCTTTTCGTAGTATCTCAACTTCTTCAGTATCATCCATTTCAATTGCAGCAGTCAATTCTGCTTTAGCAGAAGCACAATCCAAACGGAGTCTTTTGTGACTTGTCAGGGCTGACTCTTTTTCTTTGAGTACAATAAGTCCTTCACATTCCTGTATCCTGTCTGTAATTGCTATGATATCCTTTTCTACTCTCTCTAGATCAGTAGCAGATTTTTCCAACTTAGCATGCAGTTCTTCCTTTTCAGAACTAAGAGCTTTTGCCTCAGCAGCTATCCTTCCTGCTTCCTTGAAGTTTCTTGCAGCAGCAGCAACTTTCTTTTCAGCCTCTAGTTCAGGGCCCCTTTTGTCAATGAAGCTTAACTTCTGCTTGAATGAAGCCATTTCTTGTTGTATACCTGCTCTCCTTGAAGATATCTCCTGCAATCCATCAAATATTCAGAATAGGTTTCATCCAAAAATAAACACAATGCTCAATGTTTTACATTTAAAAAAAAAAAGATAAAGGAACAGTTGATGTACCTGAAGATTAGTCCTGGCATCAGTAATTTGTTGCCTGAGTGTTTGAATGTCTTGCAAAATTTCCTCCTCCATTTTTAGCAACCCGATTCTATCCTCTCTTGACTTTAGAATCGATGATGCAAGCTTTCTTCTAATTTTAACTGCTTGCTGGCAAGCTTTTGCTTCAGAGGAACAAGCACCAATAATCTCACGCAACTCGGAGTCTTTCTGTTCTGTTGAAGTGATGAATTTATCAATTTCATTCTTTTTTAAGGCAAGTGCTTCAGTCTCTAAAAGGACTTTAGTTTCGGCTTCCTGCAGTGAATTAAGTTTCAAGTCAATATCTGACTGAGAGTCATGAAATCCGGAGGCCACGGCACTAATCCTTTCTTGAACCTCATGGATCCGAGCATTGTTTTCAGCTATCTCTGCTTCTTTCAACCTCACCAACTCTAGAAGGCTAGCTAACTCCTCAGCAAGGATTTCTCCTTTCTTATCCAACATATCTTTTTCCTTTTTGTCATCTTCAACCAAATGCTCTATTGAACCTTCCAACCCTGAACGTGCTGCCAAAACCAATTGTGTTTCAACCTGCATCTCTAACTTCCTTGTTTCCAGTAACTCCATCTTTGTTTGCCATCCTTCTATTTCCTTCGAGGACATTTCTTGTGCTTGCTTGCTTTCTGAATCAGCATGGTCAGTGGCATCCTAAGAAAGGTAGATTTTGGAAGTATCAAACAACTGAGCAGAAACAGAAATGCAATTACTACTTTGCAATTACATTACATCATAAGAAAAACAGTTGATTGTTGTTTAACTTTGCACTGTACATCCTTGTAAGTTGCATCAACTTTAATTGTAGTTTTATTAACTTGGATACCAGATGCTTGCAGTAAGTTTCATATTGGTATGAAAAGATCCAGTAAGCAAAGATGTGACGCGACACAACAATCAAATTCAGAAACTTTGAAAAGCTACATGTCTCATGTAAAACAATATCCTTTCCAATCATACACAACTGCTCAATTTATTTAGCATAGGTTAACTTATAACCTGGAAGAAAAAAAACAATTTTTTTTCCCGACCGGAGCCAAAAAAAACATTTATCCCAAATATTGTCTTGTTTGAAAATTTCAGTTACTTTTACATCCCAATAATAGTGGATAAATATTACTTGCAACGTCAGTGCATCGCCCCAAAAGAAAAAAGAAACTATTTCGTATTTAGACGCAAACACCAAACACACAATGTGATAAAGATGTCCCAATTTTACACGTCTCAAATATAAATTTCTTGCAGATTATGTTGTCTAGTAGAAACCTTCCCCGACGAGACTTAGTAATGGAAATTCAGATGCTATTTCAAACAATATATTAATACTAAGTTCTTTCTATCAGTACTCTACCTACATTTAAATACTAATACTAAGATGTTTCTATCTTTTTGAACAATGCTATTTCAAGCCCAGGCTTCTATGGAGTGAAACAATACGAAAAAAGCGGATTCACCTTTGCAAATTGCTCCAGAAGAGCAGCGGCTTCCTCCTCTGCTGCGACGCGTGACTCAAGAACATCCTGCAATTCTGAATCCACTGAATCATAGTCAACCTCCGCATCACGCAGTGCCATCAACAACCGATCCTTCTCCTTCTCTAGTGTCGCCATGGAGTCGCTGATCCTCTCGGCTCTCTCAAAGTCCTCTGCCTCGCAGGCCTCCTCCAACTCCCTCTCCAAGTCCTTGTGCCTTGATGCCGCAGACCCCACATCCTCCGCCACCTTCCTCCGCCGTGCCGCCAACTGCCTCCTCTTGGCCACGACAGCAGCAGCCCTCTGCTGGATGGACTCGAGCTTGCCGGAGATTTGGGATCTGAGGATAGCTAACCTCTCCTGGATCCCCACCTCTGCAACACCATCACCACCTTCATCCAATTTCTCATCATCTTCCTCTTTCACCTCCTCCTTCACAAGCAGAGGATTGTCAACCGGATCCAGTACCTTCACTGAGTCTAGCTCATCGCCGTCGCCATACACATCGGCTTGCTCCACAGGCTGCGGAGAAGCATCGGTGAGCGTAATGCTACTTGCCGAGATCGTGGCAACCGGGGCAGCGGCATTAGCAGTATCAGGAATCGCAGCGGTAGGAAGAGAAGCGGGCGGGGCCGGTTGAGGCGAGCGGCCGTACCCAATGCGCACGGCCCTCTTCTTCTTGCGGAGCGACGCGGACGACGGCTGCCGGGAGAGCGCCGCACCGGGAGCAGACGGCGCCGGCGCGGAGGATGAAGGCGCTGGCGTGGGGGAAGAAAGCGCGGCAGCAGGCGTCGGGAAGGCCCGATCCTCGCCTGGCTGTAGCTGTTGCTCGAGCGGAGACAGCTCCTGCGGAGTGAGGAGGGTGAGATCGGAGAAGAGGTCCTCGTCGAGCGGCGGCGGCGCGGCCGGCGTCTGGGAGGAGGCCGCGTCGGCGTCGGGGCGCGCGGCGGGCGGCTCGGGGTCGGGGATGGGGGCGGGGGCGGGGGCCGGCTCCTCGGCGGCGACGGGTTCTGGCGCGAAGAGGACCATGCCCTCGAAGAGTTCGCCGCCGTCCTCGCCGCCGCCCCAAGCATCGGCGCCGCCGTCCTGGGACGCCATCGCCGACCCCTGGTCAATCGGTGGCTGACGGATCGGGGAAGACGAGGAGTGTGGACTGAGCAATGGATGTGCGCTGCCGCGGGCAGGGATCCTCTGTAGTACTCTGCCGCGGGCGCTGCGTAGATCACAGCATAAAACGTCATATAACCAAACATTATGTTTCAGTGATCTTTCCAGTTTCCACTAGGGATGAAAACGGTTTGAAAACAAACAATAGTTAGAAACCTCAATTGTTTCAATTTCATACTTTTCTCAGAAGAAAAATCATTAGCAGCAGTAATACGACGTGGGTATTATAGAGAAATAATGAAAAGAGAATTATCGTGACGAAACGGTATTGATCGAGGATAAATATTGGGTGAATTTAACTAGCTATAACAAGGCCTAAAAAGAGACTATAAAAGAAATTTTGAGTTGCTCCACCTGATTGATTACCTATTTGAGATTTAGAATATATAGTTAGCAATTGAAGTTGGGCTAAAACAATAAAATACCCTCGCAATTTCTAGGGAAAAAATCAGAAACTATCAAAAGAGTCAAAACATTGTTTCCGCTATCATTTTCGTTTCCTTGGAATACTATCTTTTAGTTTTGAGGTTGAAAGAATATGAAAATGAGCCACGGTTAGTCGAGAGCCACGGTACCCTGAAACTTGCCCTGATCCTCACTTCTGACATAAGCATCCTGCATCCATATGGCACAAAGGGATTCACCCTTCATCTTTTCCCCGTGGATTCATGCACGGCAATGGATGCACCTCACTCATCCAAAGATTTTTACTTCCATTTATTTTATGAATTACAAGCTTATTCTTCAGTACAGTGTACCGTTGATTTTTTTCCCTGATAATTACTGCAGGGATTGTATTTTTCAATAACACTAGTGTGGAATTTACGGGTTATCATGGCAGGGTAGTACCGTAGTAGTAACTAGATGACAGTGGTGTTTCTAAATTATGCTTACGTACTGAATATGTGGCTTTCTTATCTGCTTATGTACTGAATGTGTAGCTTTCTTATATACTGAAGTCAGACTAAGTAATGGACACTTGGACAGGAATTGGAAATAAGATAGACACAGCTTAGAAACTGAAATTGTATTGCAAAATTCTGCAACATACATACTCCACTTGATAAATTTCGAGCAGAAAAACTAGTAATACAAAAGCATGTTTGGAAGACTAAATAAGTGAATATTGCCTTATCCTTATCCATATACGCAGTAGTAAGATATAGTACAATTATGCAATCAACATCATTTTTTAATTAATTCAGCTGACTCCTTGATTACTCGCCGAGCGCAAATGCAGTAGCATCGAAGCTGTCAGAAAGGCCGGTGCCTGTCTTGAAGGTAACCTTCTCCGGTGTCGCATCTGCGATGTAAACTTCGACAACGCTGAGCCATAGCATCAACTCTTTGGTCTTGACGCCAGTGATCTTCCTCAGCTTCCCCTTTTCAGTGAACGCCGTCACCTCGGCGGCGTAGGACACAGTCTGCTTAATCTTCTTGAAGGTGTGCTCGACCTTCTTCTTCCCCTGCACCAGCCACATGAACCCTGTCGCGCGGTTGTAGCCAAACTCCTGGATGTCCTCGAGCGGCAACAGGCCCTTGGGCAGGCCGAGCTCTTCCAGCAGCTCGACGCACTTCTTCCTGCAGATGGCGTCTCCGGTGACGACCTCTGCGCCGGTGCGGTTGCTCTCAATTTGGGAAGCCATGGAGTTGCAATCCTCTCTAGGTGGTTTCACCCTGTGAGCTTCTGTTGTGCGCTGATGAGTTAGTTGAGCTTGTTGTGATGTAGTAGGAGATGTGAGTGCTGTTTATATAGAAAAGTCTGGAGGCTTTCTCAAGTGTCGATCAGTCTTGACCCTAGTAGCACAGGTTGCCATATCTGACTTCTAACTATTGCACGCGTATCCTGAAGCACAAACTCGCAGACCAAGTCAAAGAGACGCACGCCTATTTGTACTAGTTCAGCCAAAAGACAGAAGTATCCTTCATTTCATTGTCATACTAGTAACCAAAAACAGCTAGCACGGCGCACGCCATAGCACGCCACAACTGAATTATCACTAGACAGCCAGAGATGACCGAACTGCATGCTTGACACAAATTGACAATCTTAGAACTGGTGGGGTTCACGGCCGCCAGTCCTCCGAAACATTTTTTTTTTGGCTGTTTGATGGAGCAGTTCTCCCCATGTTATCAGTTGGCCGATTATGTCGACGAAATAAGGAAACTGCATTAGAAAGCTAGTCAAAAACTACAAGGTCAACTGCTAAATGTGAATTCAAATCTTGTCATAAGAGTGCTATCTCTTCAATTGTAGTAGTGCACAAACTGCAACTGAGACTCAAACTTTTATGTGTGACACACACACATGACCGATTTACAGAGAAGATCAGGAGTATAACCTCCCAGTTCACAATGTACAAAAACAAGAATTTACATTTGATTCGGTTCTCTGTCCTGTTCTGAACTTATGTGTGGCTGCTGCGGACTGCAAACTGTGAAGCTCGTCTTACCTGTACCTGTACCTGCTCTGAATCCAACCAACTCTTCGTGCCCGGTGCCTTATTTGGGGGTAGATCGCAATGCAAAGACAAGAAAAGTGCATACCATAAAAACAAATAAGGGTTCAAGACAACGAAAAGTGCAGCTAAAAAACAACAGAGACTTTAAAGCCAAGAACAGAGGACGCACTGGTGCAGAACAGGCGCCGTGGACGCCACTGGCCTCGAGCTCTTGTTCTTACTTGCATCCCCGTCCTCAATGGAGCATCGAACGCGGACTTGCACTGCAACAGACATGGTTGCGCTCGCGTCTCGGAACACACACCGCACGCCATGTGAGGGGCAGCCATGGCCGCGCGCTGAGTCACCAGCACAAGGGCGCGCGCCATGGAGTAGCGCGAGATCGATGCACTGCCAGGGCGGCGCCACGCCATGACAGCGGATGAGCAGAGTCGTCTCCGGCATGTTCCTGTCCTCTCCTAGCTTCGCTCGCTGCCTTCCAGCTCTCCGGCGGCCGCCGCGCGCCGCGACCCGGGCACCAGGGGCCGGACGCTATTCGAAATAACGACCGGATGGACGCTATTCGAAATGGCGACCGCCCCCTGGGTATTCGTCAACCGTTGGATCCGTAGCCTGCGGCCGAGATTAAGGAGCGGAGACCCAGTCAAACTCGTCATGGACGAACCGAGCGGTTCCCTATCCTTCGCCGTCCCGCTCCGCTCCTCCTCCGGCTCCGGCGAGCTCTAAAGCCTCGCGTAGTCGCGTCCTCCGGTTTCCGCTCTCCCCGGCTGTAAATGCGCCCCACTGCATCTATTCGCGGGTTTGACGTTGAATTGCATGGTCCCTTCTGCTGGTTGCTCCGCCCATGGCCGACCAGAGGTTTGATTCCTTCGTGTCTTCAGTTCGTTGGGATCGATCCCCATATTCATGTACCTGAGGTGCGTGCAGTGAGCCATGGAAACATGGTAATTAAGCCAAGCCACGTTAACCCAGCTGACCCAGCTCTGAATTCTAAACCATGCTCCGGCGAGCTAGTACTGCCAACTGCCAACACCTCTGAGCAGAGAGAGCTTCACCGAAGCCACGAAACGCATATGTCTCTGTCTGTTGTCCACTGGAAGATGCCTGTCACAGCTGAAATAACCGTGTTGCGAGTATATATTGTACTATACTGCTATCCCGTTACGACGTCGCGCCTGTTTTATGCTTTTGCCTGTGGACCATGCCAGCCTCAGGCTCAAGCTAAATGGCATTCAGTGACCAATTCCCACAAATCAACAATGCACCGTGGTTCGCGTAAATGATTACAAGGGTTTTCTGTTTGGATTAACCGTGGTTGGCGTAAATGATGACTAAGGGTATCGAGAGTTGCTGCCCCAGCAGGAGACTTTTGATCTTTTAGTAGGACTCATATTCTAGTGGCTTTGTCAATTTGACATTCCTTTTGTTTGTTTTCGTCCTTATGACATATACAACGTGTGATTATTTGATTCCTTGAAATACTGGCGCTTTTAATCTATTTGGGTCCAATTCCTTGACTAACTTTTTTGTATGCTAGCAATATCTCTACGTGTGATTCGTTAAAATAATAAAAAATAACTTTTCTTATAAAATCCATTGAATACTTATCTTTCTTTTCTTATTCTGTATTCAGGTACAAATCTTTGAACGGAAGCCGAGTAAAGGCAGTTCAGCCATTCATTCACAATAGGAGGACAAATCAGTCACATCAGGTCCCGAAAATTAGGAAAAGAATAAGAAATTGATTTACAAGGTCAGAATGTAAGAAATCAAGCAACCCATGTTATAATTTATGAATGTCAAAAGAACGAAATTAAATGCTCTTTGAAGACTCATTTCGTGTGGCTTCAAACCTTGTTTTTTCAACTAAAATAAAATTTGATTAATTCGGCCACGATGCTATTCTCGGCATAAAGAGGAACCTTAGAGCATCTCCAAGAAACCTCCATAAAATTGGTCCTATAAATTTGTTTTTAGGAACAACCAAAAAATTATGAGAGGCAATTTGTCCTCCCTCCTCCAACAGTCCCTCCCTAAAAATGGATCAAAACAAATTTGATTGGACCACATCAGCATTTGGGGCCACAAAAATATTAAATGTAGTGGAAAAAGAAGAAATAAGAACCCCAATTCTTCTCCTGTTTGTAGCTACAAATGAGGGAAATTTAAAGGCTATAGGAAAGCTAAAGGTTGTTTAGGGGCACTGTTGGAGATAGTTTTTTGCTTAAAATCCTAATAACTAAATTTAAAGAAGGTTTATGAGGTTCTCTTGGAGATGGTCTTACAGAAATAGCAATACTTTGCCCATACATGATTCCCGGGTTCCAAAGTGGCCTGGAAGATTCCATGCATAGCCGAATGTTGCAGTGTACTTTCGTGATACCGTTCAACCTGAGAGGCAACAAACAGGCAATACGATCACCAGAACCTTTTCATCATGAATGCAGGATAATGACAGTATGCTAAATGGAATTAACAGACAACAAAATGACACCATATCATGTACATCGACGTTGACCTACTGCAGCTTCAACAGCTGGACAACAAACCTGTACACAACACACGGCTGCTATCGCAGGTCTAAGGATACACAACCAAAGAAATGAAATGGGGTGCCAAGGGCACCTGACTCTGTTTCCTCTACTACAGGTACAAATGGTGCACCATGCAGATGATCTAAGTATTGCGAGCAATGCCGCACGGAACAATGGCACACACGGACTTAACCTGGAGTCATGGCATTGGATCCCTCTGCGCACCGGGTGGAGCTATAGGCATTGGGAAGTTGACCGAACAGTAGGTTCCGTTAAACTGGGGGGCCTCCACATACGGGCTCTGGCAAACAGATGAAGAAAGTGATTTCAAGTGTCATGAATGAAACAGTTAGATGAAAGGTTCTCCCTGAATAATAATCGCTTGGGTGACAAGACAATGCATAGTGGCAAAACAACAGTCATTACAATAAGTAGTAGTTACCGGAGCAAGGGGAGGATTAGGAGTGAATTGAGACTCCCTCTTCGGTGATGAATCAGGGGAACTACCATCATTATCATCCATGCTATTTATATTCTTCACTTCTGATGTTTCCCCCTCGGTAGGATTGAGCTTAACCCGCTACATGGAGCAAAAATAAAATTCAGATAACAGAAATGTCAACAGCATTACAAAAATTATAACAGGACATATTAGCGAAAATACCTGGAAAATTTTTCCTAAAGTTTTTAAGCCTTTAGCACGAGCACGCAAGTCCTCCCTCTTGGCACTACCATCGTGAAGCACCTGAATATTAGTAGTGTAAGAAACAACACACATAAGCCATTGAAAACAGTAGTATTCAGTTGCTGGGATAGACCATTTGGCAGACGCGCGATAGTGTCGCTTCAATGTCAGCAACGTTGAGCTTCCACAAGGAATCAACCATTACTTGCTTGTGGTTCTGCATGTATATTTCAAGTTCTTCCTCTGTGTACTGGCCCTCGGCACTCATATGTTTCTTTAAGTCCTCTTGCAGCTGCATAAGAGCTATTGCACCTGCAAAATAATGAGACAGCAAAATCAATGATAAATATAGCTCATCAACACAGATGGTGCCGAAGGCTGCATTATATGCTTGCAAGACTCCAGGGGAAAAGAAACTGTGAATAAATATTAATCATTAATTTACCTGCTGCTGCTGTTACTTGGGATTTGATAAAATGGCCTTTGTCTCTAAACCATTCAGCTACAAATGGAACCCCCAAAAATTTCACGCTCTTTCCAAGTTCTTTTGCAGCTTGCCTTGAATATACATAGCCAATAGTGTTCAACATAACAACCCCATATGCTGCAACATAAGCAAAAGAGGACCAAAATAGGGTGAAATTCACTTTAACACAATTCAAATACCTATCCAATAAAGAACACAAAGAAAAATATATACAAATAGCTCGACAAAAAAACACATGCATCATACAAAAAACCGGTTTGGCAAAAATATTTTGATAGTAACATGACACTCACATAAACTTCAAGTGCAGGGAAGTATGGCATATCAGGCAGCTTCCATCTTAGGTACATAATTTTACAAGAGACTGAATTTCAAACCTACTTTCAGTTAGAAGTTACGGGGGCATTTAGAAAGTTGAATGAGCTTCTTGTGGTTGTAATTTTCTGCAGCATTTATGCGAACTAACTCAAGAAAAAGTGGTGGTAACAGTAATCAGATACCCATATATATTTCAACTAAAGTGAAAGAATGTAAGAGTGGTACCATATGTGTCAAGATATCTAACTATTTATTGACCATTGACATATATAAAAAAAGGATATGATCATTCAATATCATAACAAATAAGATCTTGCAGCAATAGGAAGCACAGGATTAAGAAAAGGGCAGCCCGCATAGCTCCTGCTTGTGCAGGGTCCGGGGAAGGGTCCGGCCCCTTTGGGTCTTCTGTATGTAGCCTTTCCCTACATTTCTGCAAGAGGCTGATCCACAACTTGAACCCGTGACCTCATGGTCACAAGGCAACAGCTTCACTGCTGCGCCAGGCCTCTCCTTCTAAGCACGGAATTAAAGGGGAAAAAATATCCAGAGTTGAGGGAGGGAGGGATTTGACTATTATAGGCAAAAACCTGCATTGCTAAGTCTGGACACCTCAGCTTCAGCATGCTGGACGAATTCCTCCTTATTTCCTTGAACATAAATATGTAGCCGGTTCTTCAATATCTCAGCAAGTTTATCTTCCCTTTCCTTTTGAACAGCCTGCGATTGTAGTTTGCCATTCAGCAGAACATTGTGGCAGGAATATGAAATGCAAAAATATGGATAGCATGGTAAGCCAACAGCTATGGTAAAATTATTGATCGGTGATTCAGAAGTTTATAAATAGTCTTCCTAAGGAGCATACCTGCATTTTCTCATGCAGTTTTCTTGCGTCAATATTTTCATCTTCACCAAAATTATCAAGTGAAGCCATTGATGCCATTGCCAGTTGGCCAATGTACTCCTCAAAGAGCTCGCTACCAAATAGCATCGCAAAAATCGCTGCTGGATCAATTATTCCTTCCCTATAATGTGAAAATCAAGCGTTACCAAAAAAATATGTCAGCAGTTACCCCCACAAAGTTGAATCTTTGGATGGGAATAAGTATTTGCCCCGACAAAAGTTCCAAATAAGATACTAGTGATGCTTTTCCATGAGCTACAACTCTAGAAAGCTTATGCCCCCAATGGCATAACCAACATTTATTCTTCCGATGGGGTACGCTTCGACCTTTTTTCTGTGGGGAGTAGAAGCAGTGCCAAAAGGACCTTGGGCTTGTTTGGAGAAATAGGGAATAGCTTAACTACCACAGTAATAGGAAAATCTTCCCGTGTTCCCACGTGTCACAACTAGCAAGCAACAGCAAAAAAATAATTTGTGATTTGACATACGTTGAGATGCCAGATTTCCCATATGAGTCATAAGCTTGGCGCTGTGTAGGGTCACTGAGCACTTGGTATGCTTCCCCTAGTTCCTGATATGAGAATTCTATCAGTAAACAAAAATATATAAGTAAACTATGTAATGAACATCGTATCCTTCCTCATGATGTTAATGCCATGGTATTATATTTCAATCATACAGATCTTTTAAAGATAACTCGAATCTACAAGATGAATAATTACCCAGCAGAATCCCAAAGAGACAAGGGCACATACGATATTGCTATGGCAATACGCCCTCCAATAACAACTAAGCGGAGGTTTCGACATCAGCATGACATCCAGCACACAACCTTGATTACCAACTTGTAATGTTGTTGTCATCTACTAGCAGAATATTTATATATACTACTAGTAGACTGGAATATCATATGAAACTACTTTTTTGAAACTGCATGTAGAATCAGAATCATGACATGTCCAAGCTAAAACGTAAGCAGAAGCAGATATAATAATAGCCAATATTCAAATTGTTTGACTTCATATTATTCACCAGATGGAGTGCTTAACATCCCAAACTGCCTACGCACTGTTTGACTAACTGATCAACCTACAGGCCACAAGCCAGCGGTTTTTTATTCGGTTGAAGTGTCGAACACTAATATCAATTGCGTTGATCCACAACAATAAGTGGGGTTGAAGAATCCAAAGCGTGGCTGTTACTCAACTCACGCATTTTTCAGGATAGGTGAAGGGGAACAAATCTCAAGCGTCCATCTTATTTTTGAAAATTATACAAGTGTCAAAGTAATCTTATTTTTAAAAAATGATACAAGTCTCAGTTCATTGACCACATATCACCTTATTTTTAAAATTATACAATCTTATTCTTAAAAATGATAGGAGCACTTGGAAACTAGCAATCCACGTGCCAGAATCGTGACTTTGGTTTTTGGCCCCATGACCTTTCTACTATAACTCTTTTATCTATTACTTTTCTTTCTTTTTACTTTTTTTTTTCTGCTTTGTTTTACTTTCTATTGGATTTCCTCACTGGTTCTTGTGGGTTTCATCTCTAACCCCAACTTGCTTGGCACTAAATGGCTTTGTTGTTGTTGTATACAAGTCTCAGCTCTCAAAGCAACAACCATCTATTTTGGTGGGTACAGAAAATACAAAAATCTAACGTGTGTTACAAAAGCAATACATCGAGGCTCAGGTTTGCCATAAGTATCAGACTATCAGTACATGACAATTGGGAGAACATACCATATATATGAATGTGATACAAATTTATTCAATCGTTCAAGTTACTATATAGAGTCCAGATTTTTGGTTAACCATATTTCCGGCAATATAGTGGTTGGATTGCCCTTTCAGCAATTTTAAGGCATCCTTCAAGTGAACAGTCCTTAAATAGCAAGCAATATGACTGCCTCATAAATCCACTTAAAGAAGGCAGCTAGCATAGTACAAACTCTTTGCATTTTTGCATCAGCCAACACTTACCTAATCGGATCGAATGAGGGTTGTACACTACACTTTTTGAGTTGCTCGTGGTAGCATTTGTGGGATGAAAACGGTATAGATGCAATGACCTTAGCAATGGCAAAAAATGTACCTGGAACTTCTCCGCAGCTTGAGGATCATTCGGGTTCTTATCCGGGTGAACCTGCCTCGCCTGCACCACCACCAGGAGGAGGAGCGAGAGTAATCAGATCAAAATCTCACAGCAGAACAAGCGAAGGTAGGAGGAGATTGAGGAGCCGACTGCTACCTTCATGTAGTACGCCTTCTTGATCTCTGACTCGGTGGCGGTCGGGCTCACGCCCAGCACGTCGTAGTACCCCGTCTCCTTCACCATGGCCGCTTTTCGATCTCTGCTTCCGCACCCCCCTGATTCGGGGTCTGGATGAGGCGGATCTGTCAGCGTATCTGCTTGGTGGCACGGTGATGGGATGCGCCGGCGAGCGCGAGGCGCCGGAGAAGGCGGCGGCGGGGCGCCGGTGCTGAGAGAGAAGGCGGCTTTTGAGTTCCAGCCACGCACAAACGCGTCGACTAAAGTTTTTTCTAATTTTTTCGGTGCTGAATTACGGGATTACCACGCCCACAAGCCGTTAGCCAAGTTGGACTGGGCCCCGTCCGAGGACTGTAGCCCAAATACAAACAACGCATATTCCGCCGTCACACTAATTTGTAAAGTTCCCTAAAAAAAAACTAATTTGCAAAGTGTCAATCACAAAAAAA
Organism: Eragrostis curvula; assembly: GCA_007726485.1. NCBI lineage: Eukaryota > Viridiplantae > Streptophyta > Magnoliopsida > Poales > Poaceae > Eragrostis > Eragrostis curvula. Next base: position 171,049 of record RWGY01000755.1, read on the forward strand.
AATATTGTAAAGTGTCTCTAAAAAAAAAGTCTCTAAAAAAAACTAATTTGTAAAGTTTGTCTAAAAAAACTAATTTGTAAAGTTGTGCTAAAAAACTAATTTGTAAAGTTAAAAGGTAGTTTTATTTCCTTGCAATCAACTAGTGCATGTAGATGTAGGGTAGTCCGACAGTTGTTTGAAAGAAACATCCAAGTCACTCTTAGATGATTTAAAAACAACTCACACAATCTATAAAACCATATGCAAATATCAGATAATAAAAACCTCATATGGTTTAGACAGCAGTGAGCCGTTTAGTAATTACTTGACAATGTTTTTTGTCTTCTATTTCTCTTTCATCCACATCACTCAAAATTCTGTGTGTAACCTTTTTTAAGCGGCTGATGTACAATTTTAAAGTGTCATGACATTATACCGAATTATCAAAAAATATGTCATGACCAAATTATCAAAGAGCTAGAAATGGCGAGATACTAACAATTACAAATGCCTGAAAATTTGAAATACAAAATCGATAAGTAGGCAAAGAAAATAATAGGATAATTGTTTATTTAAATATTTTGCGAAGGGTGTTCAGGTCGTGTGGTCACTGGCTCCGTTTCTCAGGTAGCCGACCCGGATCGAACACCATGAGTAGCACAAAGCCAGGTTGGTGGCATGGCTCACCTCCCTGCGCGGGCTGGGCTTCCTGGAAAACAGTGAGGCTCGACTGAACAGGTTTTGATGGGCTTCTTTTTTTTTTTAATAAAAATTCAGGAAGACGTCGGACCCTTGATCTTATTTTTGTTTATTTAAATATTTTGACTTTTATTAGGTATTTGACATAGAATTCATTACCATAGAGATTATTCTTAAGTATTCGACATCTATACGGGCTTGTTCGTTTGGCTGTTTTGTGACTGTTTACGGACTACGGTAGCTGTTGCTGGTAAAAATAGAAGAGAACATTGCGAACACTGTAGCGGCTGATTCATCATTTACCCTACAAATTCATCATTTTCCTTACATCACTTAAAAATGCAATATAGGCTTGGGGTTGACAAATGTCAACCACCAGTCTGACCGTCTGACACGCGTTCGACGAGGCCCAATACGCGGCGGACCCACCTGTCAGTGACAATTGCACATGTGCATTGCCTGCAGAGGATCCGGTTCCGCGATCGACGGCCACCAACCTGCTTTCTTCCCAACCGACGCCTCCGCCGTCTCTTTCGCTCCCCAGCTCCATCGCCGCCTGCCTCGCCTCGCCGCGTTCGAACCTTGGTCCGCCACACACGCTCAGAGATTCGAGTGATAGAGACCTGAGCCGGCGATGAGGGAGACCCGGTGGGTGGCATTGCTGCTCCTGCTGGCCATATCGGCGGCGGGGGCAGCGGGGAGGAAGGAGAAGGACGGCGAGAAGGTGTGCGACAAGGGGTGGGAGTGCAGCGGCAGCAGGTTCTGCTGCAATGAGACCATCAGCGACTACTTCAAGGCCGACCAGTTCGAGGAGCTCTTCGCCAATCGCAACGATGCCCAGCTCGCCCACGCCGCCGACTTCTGGGACTACCAGTCCTTCATCTCCGCCGCCGCGCTCTTCGAGCCCCGCGGATTCGGCACCACCGGCGGCAAGGAGATGGGCATGAAGGAGGTCGCCGCCTTCCTCGGACACGTCGGCGCCAAGACCTCCTGTAAGCTTCGCTTCACCCCATAAACACGCCGCGCCCCCCCCCCCCTTCTCCTCCCTTCTCCTGCTTCTCGCTATAATTGATGCGCTGCCAAATTCTAGTTCGACGCAGTTTAGCCATGCCTTGTACGCTTAGATCTACAGCTAGATTTTAGGTCTGTGGTTGCAGGTCATTTGCCTGATGTTGAATTGAGGATCTGAATGTATTTTGGGTTTGTCCAGATAATAGCAGAATATTTTTGCAGGCTTCACAAAAACAGGAAATTGGAACACATGGGTTTTCTTTTCGTGTCATATCCAGTTGTAAAATTCAGTATTATAAAAAAAAAAATAGCTGTTAAATTCAGTGAGATGTGAATCAGAACAGTATGGTTTCATGCGAATTTACTAATAATTCGCTATGGGGATTATGATCTTGGTATTTATTTGCACTCGAATCGCTGTAAAATGACACTACAGTTTACTCTGGTTTGATTTATGTAGGAGCTAGTTAGCTAAGGCTGAGTTATTTTGTTTGATTGACTGGAAATATTCTATGCATTAAACTGATGTTTTCTGATGTGTTAATAACAAGCAGCATCTGATAACGAGTGGATCCGTGTGATCTATCAGGTGGATATAGTGAGGCGCCTGGTGGTGAAACGGCCTGGGGGCTTTGCTACAATCATGAAATGAGCCCAAGCCAGAGTTACTGTGACGATAGCAACGAATTGTACCCTTGCGTTGCAGGAGTTGAGTACTATGGCCGAGGAGCTCTTCCTGTTTATGGGTCGGTCTGACATGTCCCTTCTCAATTTCTGTTGATTAGGAGCTAAGGACGTATGCAATTGACTAATTTTTTGTTTGGGATCTGCTTGTTGATGTTCCTCAGGAACCACAACTATGCTATCGTTGGCAGGGGTATCAATCAGGATCTGTTGCACCACCCAGAGTCATTGGAACAGAATGCCACCCTAGCATTTGAAGCAGCTATTTGGAGGTGGATGACTCCAATGAAGAGGAAGCAGCCATCTGCCCATGATGTGTTTGTTGGTAACTGGAAACCCACCAAGAATGACACATTGTCCCAGAGGTATCCTGGCTTTGGCGCTACCATGAATGTCCTGTATGGCGATCTCATATGTGGTCAGGGGTACATTGACGACATGAACGTCATCATATCCCACTATCAACATTATCTCGATTTGATGGGAGTTGGTCGTGAACATTCTGGAGATAATTTGGATTGCGCTGAACAGGTGGCTTTCAATCCGTCATCAAAGAGTCCTGAGTCGTAAGATAGCTGTTCAAAGATCCATGGATGCTCCCCTGTAAATTTGGGCTGTTGGCTGTCCCAGTCTATAGAATCATGTCTGTGAAACAATATGGTGTATTTTCATACTTAATGAAGCAAGGCAATTAAAGTGGATTTGATCATGTATCGACTGCACTATAAATCATGATATTTCTGTCGGTTGATACATATGGTGTTACTTCTTTGGCGCTTTTATTAATATTGTTTGAGCAACAAGTACCCCTTTTGTTCTTTGCAAACGTGATTTCTTGACATATCTAGTTCAGCTTAAAACTGTGGTGGTGGATAGGTTTATTTCCTGAATTCTGTCAATTGGTTGTGTGTGTTTTGGGTCATTTTGCATTTTTAGAGCTATGTTGAGAGGTACAATTCATTTTTTGTAAGAGCATAAACGAGCAGACATGGCTTGTGTTTATGCGATAAGCAAGGGTCTTCGGAGGTATATATCCCTGGAGGACTAAAAACGTGGAATAAATATCTATGGAATACAGCTTTTTTTTTTTTTCGAACATTGTGGAATACAGCTTATCCAAGCTGCACTGTGGGGACCGTAAGTTGGGAACCACACGTGATCAGCCAGGTCCAGATAGGCTGACTATTGCGTAGTGTCTTTTTCATATCTCATTTCAGAGCAGTGGACTGAAACTCAGACAAGGGAAACAGGATTGGAGGAGGGGATGGAGCTCGCTAGCGTCCCTTATCTTGCATCATCTTCCTCCTCCAGTTTCTCCTCCGGCTACAGTCGATTTGCCTGCAGGTGATGTTAGGATTATGTCTCACTGTATGATGCAAATGATGTGGTCATGTGTACATGGAAGGCAACTAACCTGTGAAATCATACAGGTGTAGAAGAGCTAGCAAGACGGTGGTAGCAACTTCTGCAACTGGTCGTAGCGGTGCAACTGATTCAGCATGTTCAGAAACCTTTGAGCAGCAAAATTTAGATGTCCATTCAGGTACACCTTAGGTGATGGATTTTTATACTTCTGTTAGAACAGCATGTCTTCTGGCGCCAGATCATTTTCGATAAATGCAAGCTGTTCTTTTTCTGAAAACTGGATCATTTTTGGTTCATTGGTTGTGTAGGATGAATCCACAACATGATAATCAATCTGGTTAGCTAATTTTTCTTCGTTTGTGATGGTCCAGGTCCTAAATCTTCCTGGTGTTTTAGAAGGAGAGACCTTGCTTCTGCCATTTTGCTCCCTTTCGTGCTTCCTCCTATTAACATCTCTAGGGCGTAAGTGCAAACACACAACTAACCTTACTGTTTGTATTTCATCACTGAGCTATCATAGCTGTTGATTTCCTAAGTTCAAATGGTAAATACTCTGCATATATGGAATATAATGAAAAGCATGTAATAAACCATGAGTAAATCCAATACACCCAGAACAATCATTTAAAAAAAACACTGTTATCATAGTTTTCAACTTCACAGGGCTGAGCCATATGATGGATTGATAATCCAAAATGGTGTAAGGAAATTTTTAACCAAGGGCAAGGCTGCCGGCGTGCTTCGTTTGGTTTTCCATGATGCAGGGACTTTTGACATTGGTGATAAATCAGGTTAGCTCTATTCATATTCTTACTGATCTAAGGTCGGGGTAGCAGTTCACACTATCAATTCCTTTGAGGAAAAAAGGTGAGGGGTGCAATCTTAGTCCCATTTTAGTTTAATATTGGTTTAAGAGCAAGGACTGATGCATATTAAATAAAATGTTAGAAAATGAAAATGGGAATATGCTTTGGTAATGTATAGTTGAGGAGATTTAAAATCATACTCTTCAAAATAAAAGACCAATGACCAAAAAAATTCAGTGCACATATTGGTGAATTACTATCGCGCTGCCGAACTATTCGACCCAGAAGCATATTTGCTTTCTTGCAAACTATTAATATCATTATCTTTCAGGTGGCATGAATGGATCTATTATTTATGAGGTTAACAGACCTGAAAATGCTGGGCTAAATAGATCCATAAAGGTTTTTTTCCCCTTTTATTCTGAAACTGTCTCCGACAAGCATATCCTTATTGAAGAATATCATGTTTTTGGCTAATTCTATTTTATTGATTCATAATTGAACAGTTATTAGGAAAAGCAAAAGAAGAAATTGACAGTGTTCAAAAGGGTATCTAAATTTACAGCATTTTCAGTTTCTTGATGTACTCTCTTGACTCAATATTTACAGCTATGATTGCTGACAGTTTCATGGGCGGATTTGATTGCTGTGGCTGGTGCTGAGGCAGTTGCCCTCTGCGGTGGGCCAGAAATTCCAGTAAGGCTAGGACGATTAGATTCCAGGTGCAACATCATTTTACAATCTCCTTGCAAGTTACAGTGTTAACCAAGCTTTAACCAATTCCAGATTGTGTTTCTTTTTTATGTATATATCCAGCGTTTTCTGAATGAACACATTTGTTTATGTAGTACTGCTGATCCAGCTGGTAAACTTCCTGAAGAAACATTGGATGCAGCTGCCTTAAAAACATCATTCAGCAAAAAAGGATTTTCGTGAGTTACCTTTTCTCAATTGTGCATATTTTGTGAATTTCGGTTTTCCATCTGAAATTCAAAACAGTGTATCACACTTGGCAATATTTGAGCAGATTTTATATTTGTTCCCTGAATCTTGTAGCAGTTTTTCTATAAGGCAGATAGAGTTAGACCCATGTCTAAAGTTAAGTTTGTTACTTAACAGGACACAGGAGATGGTCGTTTTATCTGGAGCGCACACAATTGGTGGCAAAGGATTCGGGAGCCCAATTATTTTTGATAACACGTATTTCAAAGTTCTCCTTGAGAAGCCCCAACCATCTTCATGTAGGTGCCTTTGTCTACTACTAGACTACTACCAATATATTACCTGTGTATTCTTGACACATAATTTGTTTCCATCTTCCTTGGAAAACTTGAGACGACTTGTCCATGGCAACTTATCTGAAGCTTATGGTTATCAAAGTTACTTTGCTGACTATCGTGTTCGTTTCTGAAGCTGGTATGGCAGGAATGGTAGGGCTACGCACAGATTGGGCACTCGCTGAAGATGATGAGTGCTTGAGGTTGTTTTTGTTCTACTTCCATCTTTTCTAGACACGCCATCTCATTTTTTTTTTTGGGTTCAGCTAGCATAAATTTTGATCTTAGATTTCAGTTCGTATAAATTTCGGTGATCCTATGAGCTAGTAATATATTTAGCATAAATAAAACACCCCAAGTAAGGTGGCTTACATGATAAAGATCGGGAAAGCATTAATCTTTGATCAGCTTATTAATATTGCATACTTCCATCTGCAGTTGGATCAAGATATATGCAGAGGACCAGGCCAAATTTTTCGACGACTTCAGGGATACATATATCAAGCTAGTAAATAGCGGAGCCTCATGGAGAACAGCTTAGTTAGAACTTTTATGTATGTTGCAAGAGTGGAGGCTCAGTTGCGATGTGACATAGGAGTTCCACTGAAAATTTTGCAAATGCAGCACAACTTTCATATAACTCTAATTGGAAAATGCATATCTCTTTATGTTCGATCAACAATGTTATCTCCAAATCAATTTCCTGCACAAAGCTTACTACGGAACAGAAATCTATGAGTACGCTTGCACGCCATGCTGGACACAGATGAACAACAGAACAAAGATCATATTTTTAACACTGATAGCAGAAGAAAAATAAAGAGTACAACAGATGCAATCCCAGACGAGCTTACCGAAAGCAAAATCGAAGGAAAAAAAAGGGTTCTGAATCAGACACTTCCGAAAAGATCATTGGTCAATAATCAGGAAACATAAATGGACTTCAGAATTAGACGCATCAGAATTTAGAGGAAACACACCAGGGTTCAGAAATATAGTACTTTAAGTCTTTAACACGCATCAGAAATTCAGAATTCAGGAGCATGAGCAGGGACAGCAGACAGCAAAGCATGCCCAGGAACCACACATCGTTTGCCAAGCGTAGAGACGGGGGCAACTGGGCGAGGCAGCGCAAGCTGAGCGGCAGACACGATAAGCTCCAGTGGTTGGTTCCCTCGCTTCTCCGCGCGCAGCTGAAGCTGCAGCAGACAGGAAGAAGGCGATGGAATGAGGCTCGCGGTAAGCAAGCCTGCCTTCTTCCTCGCCAAGCACCAGCCGATCCCCACTGCACGGGCAAGAGTTGCAGCAGCAGCCGCCGCCAAGAAGAGGCGGAGAGGCCGGGCATGGAGATGGATAGCTGCCGCGGCAAGTAGCGACGCCGAGGCCGACGGCGGCGGCGGCGAGGACGATGACGAGGCGGCTCAGAGAACGACAGAAACGAGAGCGAGAAGGCGGGCCCGGCTGTCGGCGAGGCGGCGGGAGAGCGTCCGGCTGCCGGACGGCGTCTCCGGCGCCGGCATCGGCGCGTTCCTGCGGGACCCCGCCGGCGTGGAGTCCCTCCTGAACACCGGCGCGCTGGAGAGCTTCGCGCCGGCGGGGTCCGGGCCCGGCACGTTCACGTGCACGCTCCGCCGCATCCGGCTGCTAGGCTTTGAGGTCGCGCCGGTGCTCGACCTCCGCGTCGCCCCGACCGGCACCGACTGCACCGTCGAGATGCTGTCGTGCAGGGTAAGTACGTACGTGCGCTGGCTCGTGATCCGCGTGTTATAGTCCTTTGAGATGCAAACGTTTGCTGATTCGAGTTCGTTTTGTTTCCCCTTTGGTTGCAGTTCGAGGGTTCAGAGTCAGTTGAGCGGCAGAATGAACTCTTTTCAGGTAAGTTCAGTTCAAGTCCTGATTTCATGTCTCTTTTTTGTTAAATATTTAACTCTAATACTTCAACCATAGATAGCACTGCATTTGTGCTCTTTTTTTGTGCAACTGTCTTTCTGTTGGAACGCCGGAATTTTCAGGTTTCTGCAGAACAGAGCTGCTTCTTCTGAACATTTTGTGTTCCAGACTTCATATAGCCTGTCTTCAACGCGTGTTTCTCAATTAGTGCAAGATCGTTCTTATATAATCGCATCGAACCGTTTTTATTCTATAAGATGGTTTGCGTTTCAAACATCTAGTATCAAATTAGTTGCTCTGCATTGTCTATGAAGTGTTCGTGCATCATCACTTGAAATCCTGAATTGCTGAGTTTACTGAATGCTGTAGCGTTTATGAGGAACCATATAACATGGAGCGATGATGGCAAGGAGCCCTGCTTAGACATCGATGTCGATTTGGAGGTCACTCTGGAGGTATGTATAATGCATCAAGTTCAGCACTACATTACATACCTAGCATCTATGTGAAAAAGTACACCTGTTAGCTTTCCTTCTTGTCTGCAGTTCAAAATACAATAAAGTTCATATGGTGATTGCAGGTGTACACTAAACCATTCAGCTTACTTCCATTGTCTGCAGTGGAGAAACCCGGCAACCTGTACGTAGGCCTTTACATTTTTCATGCTTGAAGGTTTTGAAGAATTTACTAAAAACAAACACTGATGAAAGGCCATGCTAACTTGAAGCCAATGAAAACTGTTGCCACCTAGATGCTTAAGCACGTAAAAAGCACCAAATTTTTGCTGGCTATTCCTGTACACTGAAGTTGGAGCAAACTTCACGATTTTTCTTTATTATACTTCAATTTGACATTTGCACTGAATCTTTGGCAGGCTGATGCAAAGCTTGCTGGACAGGCTTGTTCCCAAACTGGGGGAGCAGCTGCTGAGAGACTACCATTCCTGGGTTGAACAGCAGCTTGAAACTTGATGATAAGGACAGAGACAAACATCTTATTCGGCCACTTTTTGGTTGGATGCCTTTGTAAAATCAGAGTTGTGAGTGAGGATCCATGCGGGAATGTGTTTATGCAAAAACTGTTGCTGGTGTATCCACGTAAAAAATACTGTACAGCACAATTCATTTGTACAATGCAATTGATGAAGGATAGGGAGGTTCAGGAGACAAAATTGTATTGCCCTTTATTTTGAGTTGCCTGCCGTTTCAGAAAGAAAATGAATATACGAACAGGGACAAAAAAAGAAAAGAAAAAGATCAAAAAGTTTCCGTTGCCGGGACTCGAACCCGGGTCTCTCGGGTGAGAGCCGAGTATCCTAACCAGCTAGACTACAACGGAATGTTGAATGGGAATGTCCATAATAATACTAATATAAACTATTATCAAATCAAAGGCTTGCCAATCCCGAGCGCAGACGCAAAAGAGGGATGTGATTGTAGTAGGTGTTGGAATTCCGCATGCACTTCCGAAAAGAAAACTAGTAAACGAATACAAAGATGAAATGGAAACAGTAGCCTAAAAATTCATAGGCATAGCAACCACTTCCGTGTGCAATACTTTCACTACACCCTTTTTTTTTTGTCCAATGCAGCTTATAGCACACTCAAAGCTAACATACGTGTAACTCGATCTAGGTGTTACTAGATGATAATTTTTTTTTCTTTTCTGACGATTGAAACAAGTCGTATATTGTCTTCATGTGGGGTGGAATATCCTGTGGCGCGTGGAATATCCGTGACGCCGGCACGCCCCGACGCGGCGGACGGAGACGAGCGGCGCGCGCCGATCGCGCGAGGCACGTACGTGTCGCGGGCCGCGCATGCCGAATACGTTGGCCGCCGCTCGTGCGATGCGTGCGTCGCGACCGTGTCCGTCCGCGGCGAGGCAGGACGGACGTACGCCAGAAGATGATGTGATTCATCATGCGGTTGACTCTTGCTCGAGACTTCGAGTGTGCAAGTACGCCAGACGACCATAGCGTAGACAGGTTTTGTTGCGTTTTGGTAGGGGACATTCGTCATCCATTATTTGGAACTCAGGAACTGCCTGCTGGATTGCAATCATTGACACACGCAGGCAATACAAGGGACTGCCATTGTTTGTATCTTTATTTTGTTGCTCTTCGATTCTTCATGTTTGCGCCTTCATAATCACATCTAATAATCATCACCGAAGTAATAGTTGCTAGAACTGGCGATTTTCATAAATCCTGCCATGGATTACACAGTAACACAGAGACATAAAAGAGTACACATCTTGCAGTCTGATACATGGAAAAACCACTAATCAAATACTAGTGATTTACTGCTTTGCTTAACTAGTAGACTAGAGTCTTCTTGCCTACTGGCAGGTCACAAAGATCAATTCAGTCAACGCTCAAATACGCGCCACCATTTCGTCAAAGTCATTGGCGTTGAAGGAGAGCAGCCAGTCCGCAATGGTCACGACGTCCACATCCACACCAGCAATCGCAGCAGCAGCCGGAGCACCTGCGCTGCAGGCCGCAGCGCCGCCAACCACCGGCGTCGGAGGCGGCGCGGCGGGGATCACCGGCGTCGGCGGCGGCGGCGGGACGACGTAGTCGGCGAGGCTGCGCGCGTACTTCTCGGCGATGGCCTTGATGTTGGCGATGGTGAGGCCGACGCGCGCGTGCTCGGGGACGTTGGGCCGCGGCGCGGCGGGGAAGTTGAGCCTCCGGGCCTTGGGCACGCGCGCGCCGTAGAAGCAGAAGAGCGCCGCGTCGTAGGCGTGGGCCGCCTCCTTGGGCGTCGCGAACGTGCCGATCCACAGCCGCTCCCGCGTGCGCGGCACGCGCAGCTCCGCCGCCCACCGGCCCCATTGCCGGCGCCGCGCGCCCACCAGGCCCAGGTTCTTGGGCCCTGATGACGACGGTGAGCGCCCGCCGCCACGTGGCGCCACCCTCTCCCGCCTGCTGCTCGTCAAAGCCGCCGCCGCCGGCGCCATGCGCGACGACAGTTGCAACTGCAGTGAAACGAGCGAGGTTGAAGAAGAGAGTATGGTACTTTGGTGGTTTGAGGGGAGTGTGGTGCGGAGGAGGCGGGTTTTAAAGGCCACGTAGCTGCATGCCTGCATGCACGCGTTGACTGACGGAGGCCAGGGAGCAAGCATGCTGCATGCATGCATACTGGCAGGTTAATTTTGTGCTAGCAGTAAATAAATTAAAACATAATTAAAAAATGGCATGAATTCTTCCTTTTCTTTCATTAGTTGTTATGGACGCCTTTGCTGAATAAAAAAAATGCTACTCGGTGTCGCGCGTCATTCTATCTCTAGGATCAAGAGAGATAGCGCTGTGCACACGCATGTCCAAGTTGATACTATATATAAAGATAGACCAGGATATTGTTTTCCTTTGGAACGATATGGTTCATTCATGCTTCATACGCGCGTACGTACGCGTGGAAACGCTGGAGTATAGATTTGTTTATTGTGTTTGTTGGTTCTTGCTATTTCGTAGAGGATGCTATCATATTAATTCATTTGGAACCTACATGGTCGACCATTGCTTGACCAAAATCATTTACATTAGGAAAATGGACCAAGTCTGGGTGCCTGATTATTGTTTTTGATGAATCTGATAAAAGCATGTAATTCTATGCATATTGATGGTTAAAGTTCTAGAAATTTGATTGACATCGAAAAATTTGCTCAATCTAACCGCGTATTTAGAGAATCTCAATAATAAAATCTAAGTGTAGTAAAGAGCGCACTATCTATATGGTATAAAATGATAAATGACATGATTCCTGGCGATAGCGACATAATTGTATGAATTTATTCTACTGGTTATATATGGATATTTAGTATGGATTTACATTGGCGAAACGTGGAGGGGCCTAGGTTGATTTGGCTGGAGAGTCAAGAGGTGGTGGAGGGTCCTCCAAGAAGACCACAGTGGATGAAGGAGACAAACTTTTGTTATTACTATACAGCTCTGTCACAAATTGTGTTCATAATTTGTCACGAATTAATCGTGTGTTCATAATTTGTATATGTAGTAGCCTGGAATAAGACACTCAATATTTCTCAAAGTTTAAGTTCTACGAAATTATACCTTTATTTTTGTAACAGTGGCACTCTCGGATTTCAAAAATCAAATTTTCGCGCCATCGGTCGGTTTTCGCGCCTTTTCTATTTTTGCTCTTCGATTCTTCCTTTCATACTTGTGGCTATAGAATCGCATCAAATCATCACTGAAGAATGAATACTTGCTGGAATGGATAACTCTTTGTACATATATCATCAGAACACCACCATCGATTATACACACATATATAACAGTTCCCCTTCCATGTTGTTACACACACACAGACTTCCTTTAATTTTGTTTAACCAAACTATACATAGTCTCCCTGGATCTCAGACTACTTATGGATGGATCCTTTTTTTTAGATAAAGACTTACGGATCGATCCTGGAAACACACAGCTAGATAGCAGGGATCGATCAGAGTAGTGAGATGTTGGACATCATGGCGTCAAACTCCTCAGGGCTGAACGAGTTGAAAAACTCTTCAATAGTCATGCCGTTGCCAGGGTCAGGTATAGGCGCTACCATCAGTGGTGGTGCTGCCGCAACAGGCAGCACAGGCAGCTGCGGCGGCGGCGGCTCGACGTAGACGGCGAGGCTACGGGCGTGCGTCTCGGCGATGGCCCTGATGTTGGCGTTGGGGATTCCTGCAGCACGCGCTTCCTCGGAGACGTTGGGGCGCGGCATGTACGGGAAGTTGAACCTGCGCGACCTGGGAATGTCGTTGCCGTAGATGCAGTATATGGCGGCGTCGTAGGCGAGCGCCGCCTGCTCGGGGGTCGCGAACGTGCCGATCCACAGCCGCTGGCGCTTGCACTTGAGCCGGAGCTCCGACGCCCACCGGCCCAGCCGAGGCCGCGCGCCCATCCACCCCAGGTTCTTGGGCCCTGAGTACTTCCTGTTGCCTGACCGGGTGTTTCTTCCCTGCCTCGCGACGATGGCGCCGGTGAAACGTGCTGCCATGGCGGCGATACCTGCAAACCTGCAACAAACGTAAGCACGAGAGAGAGCAAGGTTGAGGAATTAAGAGGGCGATGTGGTGTGAAGAGGGGTGAGCCGGGGAGGGGGGTTTTGTAAGCGGCAGGGGAGTTGATACGTGGCTATGTGAGCTCGCTGATGAGAGAGCGCGGACAATGTGCATGGAAAGCACGTTGAGTCGTTGATACCTGTTAATCCTTCTGATGATTGATCAATAAATCGTTGCCCGGTGCTCACGGACGTCACTCAATCTCACAATCGGAGCATGCGTGTTCACACGGAAATTTAAGGATTGTTTTTTTGAGAAACAGATATTTGAGTTTTATATCACAAAGGAGGATATAGTTTACATAGGTATAGATATTAGATGAATATATACTCCTTATGAAACTATTTTAGAGAACCTAGAAAGTTTTTAGCTAATGATGCGCAACTTGAGGTGGTTGGCAAATAACAAATGTTTTTTTAATCATAATTCCCTACTAAGTACAAGTTTAGAACCAAGATACACATTCACCCCGAAAGAACTGTGGTAAGTGACAAATGCCTGACTTCCTTCTTCGCACGCGTGCAGACTGAGCTTAAGATCAGAGTTTGAGCACCAAGATTGAAGGGACCAACGAAAGATTTTAAAAAGATTACTTTGGTAATTATTTTATAAGTGTAATTGGTCAAATAATCAGTGTTTTTAGCTAATTAGGTAGTATTTGTAATTTTTTTTGTAAAATAGCGAAACGGGGGGGGGGGGGGGGGGGGGGGGGGGCACTTTAGGCATACCTAAGGTCCATCATTGCTTAAGATGACACATTATATGTTAATACCTACCGGTCTCATGTGACGAGTTGGCCACGGCTTGTATACTGATGTTGTAACAGATCACTGAATCATCCGGATAAGCCTCCATCAACATGGTCAGTGACGGATCTAGGAGTTTTCTCTTGAGTGTCCAGAGCGTAGCACTAGTATTGACCGAAACCTTGAGTAATTAGATCAACCAAGAAGTAATCTCCATGGAAATATGAGAATTTTGGGTGTGCCTATGCACATGGGGCACCCCAGCTTCCCAGCAGGATCTGCCCCTGAACTTGGCTTTCGAGCTTTACAAATAAACTAGGCAGTTGATCAAAAATTACATACGCCAGCATTTCTTCTACTGGTTACATATGGATGCATAGAAAAATATCCTATTTTCATGAGTATGCCCTAGCTAAAAACACAGAGACACGGAAGAAATGGCTTTTCCCGTACGTGCCAGCGGTAAATTAGCACTCAGGGAAATTGATATCTCTATAATGGCTTGCAAGAAACGCAAGGTAATTCTAGTTAACACGTCGTTTACCCCCAAAACATACCATCAATGGCACACACACTCCAACAAAAGCTATATATGCAACAATATGACAACTTTTATTTAGTTTTATGTGAAAATCTTTGCTTCTTGCCACAAAAATATTTCCAAGATTACTCATTGTCTCATTGTCAATTGGGTCCTATAGCCTTGTCCAACTTAAATTCCTGATACTAGTTTGTAGATCTAGCCTTCTGTAACACCCCAAAATTTCAAAGCAATAAAAAGGAATAAAAATCACTCCAAATTTAAATTTTTGTCTCGCTCTTACCTTTCCACGAATTTTCAAAACCAAATACACTAACAAATTCAAACCTAGTTAGCATATGAAATTTTCCAAATATAAAAAAAAACATATGCTCAAGTGTTTGTTTCATTTAATATTCACTAAATGTTTGGACTTTTGAATTTACAACAAACTAAAATAATTGTAAGTTAAAATCTAGGAAATCCACTTTGAATTTAAAATTTTGAATTTGAAAACGTGCGTGAAAATCATCATAAGCATCTTTGGAGTTTCTGCTTTATTTTGTGTGCTTGTTCTGTTTAATCCCTTTTTCAAATTTGAATCTCATTCAAATTTGATCAAACCCCAAATCCCAGAAAAAAAAGAAGACGTTTTCCTTTTCCCTAAACCAACTCGGGCCGAATTCCCTCTTTTCTCCCTCCTTCGACCCAGCCCAACATCTCTTTTATTTTCTTTTTCCGAAATTCCTCATTTGGGCTGCATCCCTTCCCTGGCCCAGTAGCACAGCCCAGCCTGCCAGCCCGCCTCCTCTCTCTGTCTCACCGACAAACGGGTCCCGCTTGTCATCCTCCTCCTCCTTCCTCTGGCCGTCTTGCAAACTCGCCAGAGGCGCCCATGCCGCCGACGCCGCGCCTCCGTCACTCCCCTCTCGTCATGTTGCCTCCGTGACCCTGTAGCCATGCCGAAGCCACGTCAGAAGCATGGCCGCCCATCCCCTGCCGTCGCGTCGCGTCGCCAGCTGCCCAGGCGACCGACGACCATGACCGATGACCAAGCCATGGCCTTGACTGCCCCTCTCGGCCTCCATCTCTCCTCCCGCCTATAAATCCGAGTGCGCAGCACTCCTCTCTTCCTTTCCCCACTAGCCGTTGCTCTCCTCGACCTCCACCGAGCTTCAATCGGAGCTTTTCCCCTTTCTTCTCCAACACCGGCCACCTCCCGATTCGCCGCTGTGGAGCTCTCCCTCGCCCTCTGCGAGCGTGCTCCAACTGCACGAGCTTGTCCTGCCTCTTCCGCGCCTCTCCGTGCAGCTCGGGAAGCACGGGAGAACGGCCCCCACCAAGCGCTGCCGCGGACCGCCGTCCTCGCCCGCCGCTGGCCATCTCCGCGACGTGCCCGGCCAAGACGAGGCGCGCCCCGACTTTGCCGCATCGACGCGCACCCCCTCGCCCAGCAGTAACTCGACCAGGCGCACCGGAGCGCTGACCGCGTCGAGCGCCGCCACCTCGCCGCCGCGTCTCGAAGCCATCCGCGCGTCCGGCACCAGCGCGTCATCGACACCCTCCGCGGTGAGATCCCCATCTTCTCCGCTCTCTCCCAGTGCCATCCCCATCTATTTAGCACACTGGAGTGCCCAGACGGCCACCCCGGCGATCTCCTCCCATGGCGCCGCCGTCCCCGATGTATCCGGCCGCCACTCACCTCGCCGGAGCAGCCACAACCGCCCATTTCTCAATCAACGGTCGAGATTAGAAGTAGCGTACCCTTTCGTCTATTTTAAATCTCGGCCATCCATTTGGTATCCAACGCACCAGATCGTCCTAGTCCACCGTGGACCACGTTCCCTGCCCCGGTCCACAGATCCTGTGGACTCGGTCCACATATTTTCCAATAGAAAAATAAATCCAGAAATCCTAGAAAATCCCGGACCCCTGTACTTTTGCAGATAAGCCCCTGACCTTTAGAATAATCCTGTTTAGGTCCTGTCTTTTTACAGAAACAACCTTATACTTCTCTGTAATTATATTTTAGCCCCTGCTTTTTACACCAAGGCCCCTAAACTTTCTGTAATTACATTTCAATCCTTAAAATGTTTCTGTAATTACAGTTATGCCCCTGTTATGTTTCTGTAATTACCATCAAGTCCCTAGAGCCTTCAAATAACCATATCTTTTCAACCGTAGCTCCGTTTTGAGCGATTCTTGCGCCCACGCGTTCATAGAAACGCGTACTACCCTTTAGTACTACTCTTGAAGCTATAGAATGGACAGTAAGACGTCAATACCATATAATCTTCCCTCTTTTGATGTTCTTCCATATCGCCAATTTATGCGACGTCAATCTTGCATATTGTAGCTACCCGCTTTATCGTTTAGCGTTGAACCTAACCAATCATTCAATATCTATTTGCCTCACATCCTAGTACCCTCCTCATCGCAATACATCTTTCCGCCTTAACCTTGTATGTCACACGTTGAAAGTGCATATGCACCCCTAGTGGGTTTTGGTGTATTGTATGACAACATGATTAAAAGTCTAATATTCTTTGTGAGTATATGGACAGGTTGCAAGCAATATATGTACAATGTCTCTCATGAATACACTCTTTGATGTACAATCGTTTGAAGCAAATAAAGACCATGTGGGCAATATATGATGAAAAGAAATGAATTATTTTAAATACAAGATTCTATATCTAGTGGCTTTCTCATGGTCAAGATGAAGGATGATCAAGTGCTAAATGTCAATAATGATTATATATTTGGAAGCAACTTGATCAATCAATAAATCAATCATCAACACAGAATTGGATGCTTAAGAATGATGCAAAGCAATGTATGGCTTAAATAGCAAGAAGGTGAAGGGTTGACATGACTTGGTCGCGATGAACCATAGTTAGGAGAAGGGCAAGCAGGAGTCTTGGCGCCGAGGCACCTAATGTATGGTGAAGGGCAAGTGGAGTTGATTTCGATGGACCGTTCAAGCTGGGTCCGCACTACAGATGTACGGGTCTGGAGCCGTATTCCAGACTGGGATGTTACATGTCTTGCCTCCTTGGGGGTCGCAAACTTGCAGATCCACACCTTCTCGCGCTTGCATGGCATGCAGAGCGCACCACCGCCCATCTGCTTTACTGTCAGTATTTCCGTTGCTGGTAAAACAGGCCTTGCAGACAAACATGTTAGAGCAAGCCCAATAGTTGTCTTACCGACAAGCCACGTCAGAGAATGTGTGCGTGGATGAGAGAGAAACAGAGAAAAAAAAGGATGTTTGTTGCTTGCAGACGCGACGGTCGCGTTATCAATTTGTTGCTACTGCCTATGGGTCCGCTATCATTTCTTGCTTTCCAATGATGGGGCGTCGTTGGACGGCCTGTCGCGTCCGTGGGCTGGTGGCTTGTCGATCAGAAAAGCCATTGGGCTTGCTCCTAGTTGCATACACCGCGCTCCATTCTCAAATTTGTCGCTTGCTGTCGGAGTTGGTGTCGTGGTAGCGCAACATCAGTGGTGAAGCCAGACCAAAATTTATAGTGGTGCACAGCATGGTTTAACTAGTAAACAAAATTTATGGCAAACCCGACCAGAGGGAACAGACACAAGAGAGCGATGTGATTGTAGTAGGCGCTGGAATTTCGCATACTCTCAACAAAAAAAAAACTAGTAAACGAATATAATTGACGAAATGAAAACAGTAGCCTAAACATATGTAGAAACCGTTTTTGCGTACTTTTACTACCGTTTTTCTTATGCAGCTTATAGCACACTCAAAGCTAAGTATACGTGTAACTCGATCTAGGTGTTAGATGATAATAATTTTATTATTATTTTGACGATCGAAACAAGTTGTGTCTAATGTCTTCATGCGCGGTTCGCATGCATGCAGGCCGAGCCTGAGGGCGTGGAATCCGTGACGCCGGCACGCCCCGACGCGGCGGACGGAGACGAGCGGCGCGCCGACAGCCGAGCGAGGCACGTATACGTGTCGCGGGCCGCGCATGCCGAGTTGGCCGCCGCTCGTGCGCGGCGCGCGTACGTCGGGATCCTTGTCCGCGGCGAGGCAGCATGCTACACAAGATGATGCAATTCATACGCGCGCAGTTGACTCTTGCTCGAGACTTCGAGTGTGCACCGTACGCCAGACGACGATGGCGTAGTGCACGCAATTGACGCCGAAAGATGATGTGATTCATGCTGTTTGCGGTGATTGTAGCTTGTTGCGTTTTGGTAGGGGACATTTCGTCATTCATTTGGAACTGCCTGCAGGATTGCAATCATAGACTACACGCAGGCAATGCAAGGGACTGCCATTGTACGTATCTTTATTTAATTTGTAGCTCTTGGATTCTTCCTTTCATGTCTACGCCTACATAACCACATGTAATCATCACTAAAGTAAAAAAAATTGTCATGGATTCTTCCTTTTATTTGATTAGTTCTTATGGATGCCTCGCTGAATTTAAAAAAAGGCTCTAGTCGGTGCCGCACGTCATTCTATCACTACGATCGAGAGAGATAGAGCTGTGCACACGCATGTTTCAGTTGATACTATAAAGATAGACCAGGATATTGTTTTGTTTGCACCGATATTGTTCATTCATGTCTCATATACGCGTACGCGTGCGAACGATGGAGTATACGTACATTTGTTTATTGTGTTTGTTGGTTGTTGCTAGTATTTGGTAGAGGATACTATCATATATTTAATTCATTTGGAATGGAACCTACGCGGTGCATTGCTCGACTAGTAAAATGGACCATGCATGAAACTTTTTTCATGATAAATCTTATAAGAACATTTAATTATATGTATATTGATGGTCAAAGTTCTAGAAGTTTGATTCACAGGAATCCAAAACCAAGTTATATTTTGGACCACAGATATTACAACATTAATTACAATCTTAGAAAATGAAAGAAATTAAAAAATTAGTCAAACATTTTGCTCTATCTAACTGAAGTATAGTAAAGAGCGGATCGGGCATGATCCCCACTATCTATATTGTAAAATGATAAGTGACATGATTCCTGATGATAGCCACATAATTTTACAGGTTTACCCCACTGGTTGTGGATAATTAGTATGAATTTACACTGGACGAACCATCGACGGCCTAGTTTGTTTTGGGTGGAGAGTTAAGAGGTGGTGGGTATGTTCATCCATGATGAGCACAATGGATGAAGGAGAGGACCTTGGTTATTACCATACATACAACTGTGTCATGAATCGTGTTCATAAGTTGTCACCAATCGTGTTCATAATTCGTACATAGTAACCTGGAATAAGATTCTCGATATTGCTATAGTTTGAATTCTAGGAAGTTATAACTTGACTTTTATAATAGTCGCACGTAGTCCTGGCCAACGGGCCGTGCCGGGCCGGCACGGCACGGGTCCGGCCGGGCTCGGGCCGCTGAGAAAAAAGCACGGCACGGCCCTTATAATAAACGGACCGGGCCGGGCCGGCACACGGGCCTTCACTTCAAGCCCAAGCACGGCACGGTCTGTTTTAAACGGGCTAAACGGGCCACGGGCTAAACGGACCGGGCCGTGCCGGGCCGGCCCTCTGGATAAAAAAATATTTTTACACTGTTTTTTATTTTTTTAAAATATAAACGGGCTAAACGGACCGTGCCGGCCCATTTAGCACGGCCCGAATAACGGGCTAACGGGCCACCGCTAAACGGGCCGTGCTCGGACCAGCCCGGCGGGCCTACGCCCAAGCCCAAGCACGACCCGTAACGGGCTGCGGGCCGGCACGGCCCGTTGACCACCGGGCCCGGGCCGTGCTCGGACCGGGCTAAAAGGACCGGGCCGTTATCGGCCCTTTTAGCCCGGCCCACCTGGCCAGCTATAGTCGCACGTACTCTAGGATTTCAAAAATCAATTTTTCGCGCCATCGGTCGATTTTCGCGCCTTTTCTAGTTTTGCTCTTCAATTCTTCCTTTTGCACTTGCGGCTATAGAATCGCATCGAATCATCACCAAAGAAGGAATACTTGCTGAAATTGATGATAACTTTTATGTATATAAATCATCAGAACACCGCAGTCGATTACAGACATATATATGACAGTTCCCCTCACGAGAACATGTCAGTTATATATATAATTACTCGCTTAGTGCTTACTGGTATAGATTTATTTGATTACAACCAAACTATAGCCTTCCTGAATCCCAGACTACTTATGGATCGACCCTGGCAACGCAGCATCCATCAGAGTATGTAGTCAGATGTTGGCCATCATGGCGTTTAACTCCTCAGGCTCAACGAGTTGAGGAATTCTTCAATACTCACATGGTCCATGTTGCCAGGGTCAGCTACAGGCGCTACCGCACCTGCACAAGGACCGGGAGCAGCAGCAGTATCAATCATCAGTGGTGGTGCGCACGTGCAGCCGCAGGCAGCACGGGCAGCTGCAGGCGGCACGGGCTGAACGTAGACGGCGAGGGTGCGGGCGTGCTTCTCGGCGATGGCCCTGATGTTGGCGTCGGGGATCCCCGCAGCACGCGCTTCCTCGGAGATGTTGGGGCGCGGCATGTACGGGAAGTTGAACCTACGCGTCCTGGGAATGTCGTTGCCGTAGATGCAGTAGGTGGCGGCGTCGTAGGCGAGCGCCGCCTGCTCGGGGGTCGCGAACGTGCCGATCCACAGACGCTGGCGCTTGAACTTGAGGCGAAGCTCCGAGGTGCCGACGCCCACCGGCCCATCCGAGGCCGCGCGCCCATGTCGGTATGCAGCAATGGATGGGCCGCCATACGTAGGCCTTGGGCCGGAACAAAGCCTGCTTGGCTGTTTGGACGTGGAGTATAAAAGGATGGCTGCGTCAACCAGAGAAGGCATCAATCAATTATACAGAAAATAGCTACGGCTCCTGTTCATCTTCTTCCCCAAGCCTCTTCCTGATCCCCTTAGCTCTACTCTGCTTCTCTGTAATCCCTTCCCCATTGCTGTGCTTAGTCCAGACCTCCCTCTCTACGAGGTCGTGTATTCCCAATTTGTACCCCAAACTACTCGATTCATATCGTATTGTGCTTGTGTTGTTGAGCCATGGAGTGGGTTGCTAACAGCCCATCCACCCCAGGTTCTTCTTGGGCCCTCCCGACGCCGCAGCAGCAGATCGCGCGTTCCTGTTGCCGGATCGGGTGTTTCTTCCCTGCCTCGCGACCATGGCGGCGATACCTGCAAGAAACGCACGAGACGGTAGCGAGGTTGAGGAAGAGAGCGATGTGGTGTGAAGAGGGGTGAGCCGGGGAGGGGGGGTTTTGTAAACGGCAGGGGAGTTGATACGTGGCTGAGTGATCTCACTGATGAGGACATGAGAGAGATAGAATGCACGTTGACACGTTAATTCATCTTTCCGGTGGTTAATCACAAAACGGTTTTTACTTATAAATCGTCGCCGGAGCACACGCACGTGACTCTATCTCTAAATCGGAGTATGCGTGTGAACAAGGATATTTAGGGGTTTTTTTTGGGGGTTGAAAAACGGATATTTGAGTTTTATATTAGAAATTGGAGGATATAGTTTATAATCCTTATAAAACGATTTTAGACAACCTAGAAAGTTTTTAGCAAATGCGTGCAACTTGAGATGGTTAGTAAATGGTTTTTAATTATGATTCCCTACAAAGTACAAGTTTAGAACAAAGATAAACGATTCACTTTGAATTGTGGCAAATAGCAAATGACTGACTTCTTCAAACGCATGCATAGTCTAAACCCTTAAACAACCAGGACAAATACACTTTTTACCTGCCAGAATCAACCCCGCCTGTCTATCCACCGTTGATTAAAATAGGACCCCTTTAATCTACCATCCAATCCTGCCATGTTGGGCCCGGGCCCACGAAATGAGGAAGAGGAAGGTGGACAAAACGTCATCCTTAGTGAAAATGCGATGACGATCCTGTGTTTTTTGTTACGTAACTTTTTCTACCCACGTGAGCAGCGAATTAGGAAGTTTCCTTTGTACGTCGAGGTCAGCAGCGAATTAGGAAGTTAAGATAATTCCATCCCGTGCATTACGTTCAGAATATTACTTTTATTACTTTCCCTTTATACGTCGAGATCAGCAAAACGTGTTAGGAAGTTTCCAGGTTTCCATCCCGTGCATTCCATCCCGTGGAAATTAGGAAGGTTCCATCGTCAAGTTCAGCAGTGACGGCGGGCGCGTCGCGGGGTCTGCCGGAGCTGCTGTGGAGCACGTCGGCGACGGGGACGTCGCCTTGCATGCTGTCGAGGTCAGCGGCAGCGGCGGGCGCGTCGCGGGGTCGGTGCCGGAGCTGCTGTGGAGCACGTCGGCGAACCATCAGCTAGGAAGGTTCCATCGTCGAGTTCAGCAGCGACGGCGGGCGCGTCGCGGGGTCTGCCGGCGCTGCTGTGGAGCACGTCGGCGACGGGGACGTCGCCTTGCACGCTGTCGAGGTCAGCGGCAGCGGCGGGCGCGTCGCGGTGTCGGTGCCGGAGCTGCTGTGGAGCACGTCGGCGAACCATCAGCTGCAAACCATCGCGCGGTAGGCTTGCCGGAGTTCGCCCTCGCCGTCGTCGTTGTCGTTCAATATCTACAGTTGATGTCTAAATCCAGTCTTTGCCTTTTCCAGCGAGTCGTGCGTACTACGATTCTGGGACACCTAGACAAGCATGTTTGTCAGATGCGCTACAGGAAGTGCATAGGCATTGATTTCTGAAACTGCAATTCTGGGACACCTATAAACAAGCCGATTTTAATTGGCTAGGCATCCAGTAGACAATGTCGCTGATACCTTCAGCGATTTGAACATATTTAAACATGAAAAATTTAGTTTAAAGTTTTGTATTAATTACCATATATGGTTTCGTTTCAGTCGTTATGGCCAAGCGTAATAACGGCGCTTTGGGTGAATCCCCACCTCTTCGAGACATGGCCAGTGTGATCGACGAAAATGGTCAGATGTGTAATGCTGCAATTGTGCTCTGCACATTGATGTGACTATACAATGTGGTTGACAATGGTGCCTGACATTGTCGATTATTTTTAGAAAATAATGCAGCAATGCGTGAAGTTGGTGTTGCAGCGTCTGGAAAATCGGCTAAGAAACACCACGTGCGTCGACCTCTCGCTGATTGCACGAATGTCCTTTCGAATGGTTGGTAACTTCCTTTTTTTCCCTGATGGCGGCATAATTTTGTTTTCCATTGTTCAAGTGTTCAGTGGGTCTCAAGCATGTGTTTATTTTTTCAGACCAAAAAAGAGGCCAGGTGGAAGAAGAGCTCGCTGCAAAACGTAAAATAGCTGCTGAAAAGAAACATCAGTATCGTGCACGAAAAAAGGCCGAACTCGAGAATTCTTTGCCCACACCAGTCCGTGAATCGTCAATGACAAATGTAGCAGGTACCATTTGTTCCCCCCTTTTTTAGTGTAATTGGTTCTTTGCGCATGTTCAGTCCTTGCCCACACAGAGCTTAATTACTGCTTGAAAAAACTTAGACTCGAGGAATGACCTAAATGCCACGCCATTCGCTCTCCATCCAGATGTGTTATTCACACTGACATATCTGGCTATTTTTTTTAGTTTCACGCAAAAAAGTATCACTGTTTCAAATATTTTTATGCCAGTGTGATTTAACATTTTTATATGTCAAAACAAATTTTCAAATTGGTTAGGTCCCACTACACTGACTGCTGGTACGAACTCAACATTGGGTTTCGGTTCCAATACCACCACCCCTTCGTGGTATAGAGAAAGACCGGCGCTGTCCTCGAACCCTACCGGTGCATTTCTTTTAATGAGCTGTTGTTTTGAGTTTTTCAGCTTTCTTATTCATCTCTTCTCAACCACTGTTCCGAACATATAGATATTGAAGCTGAGGCGATGAGGGACGCAATTACGAACCCAGCGTTGGGTTCAGGCTCCATTGTCAATCCGTTCTCACAGAATGATCAAAGTAAAATGCTTAAATCACACTGTTTTGCTGAGTTCTTTTTATAGTTCAAATTCCAACTTATTGTTTTATGATTCTTTTTTTTGTTTCAGAACGTGTGACGATAAACCAGGCTGATTATGCTGCTGTTGGTGACGGTGATGACAGCTGGCTTCATCGGAATGAAGATTGGTGTCCAGCACCAAGTCGGGGAGTTCGGCAAGATGAAAACATTGAGTGTGTTACTACAGATTGCGTTGAACTGAAGAAACACAAAGGTCCAGGTGGCGTGCAAGCAGCCAACGCTATCGGAAGCGTAAAAAGGAAAACATAGATACTATTAAGTCGGACACAGAAGATCAGAGTACACCAGAGGAATGTAAAAGATCTTTGTGGCGTAATAATAGTCAGCGCTACCGGATGCGTCAAAAGGGCACTCTAGCCAATGAAGGTGAAGTTCAACGTAATCCAAAAATTCTCTGTGGCTTTGGGTATACATGTATATATCATATACCTACTGTTCTAATGGTTTATTTTGTTGCAACCTGCAGGTAAAGTCCAATGTGACAGTGCTGGTGGAATGAAGAGAAAAGCTAATGTCGCTCAACTTGATAAGAACGTAGAATTCCAGAATCAATATCGCCAGCGAAAATCGACTCAGATCACTTCACAAGGTGCGTGCCTGTTTGTAATATCCTGTTGGATTGAATAGCATCTGAGTTGACCAACAATCGAGAGGTGCATCACCTATGATAAGATCCTTTATTACTGCTATCTTTTATTTCCACAAAGGTTCGTTCAGCTCCTTTAGCATTGTTTAATTTGATGCTAATTTTAGTTATACTTGATGCTGAGCAGGACTAGCTTTCAGTTCCTTCCTCAACCAGAAATGGAACCATCTTTTTTATTTTCTTTTGATTGATTAACCGAAGTTGTCTTCCCTGACAGAAAGATGTATGAATTCTCCAGTTGCAAGGTACGATTTTTATCTTTTGTAGGTCTATACTAGAAATATATTTCTGTGTTCAACCTCATACTAACATTTATGAGTTTCCAGTCCCGTAATTAGATATTATATTCTTCTCTTGGGCAAAAGTTACATGGAATTACCCTTGCTTTAGTTTATTAAAATTTGATAAAAAAATGAGGCAGATGTATAAAATATTCAGTTGATCAGGCATGCTGCTGTCTGAAGGATAATGGATGTTTTGCGGGCCATCGTCCAATCCAATCTGATAACTATATTGCTTATCTCTTATGATTTTGATCGCCCATTAATATGTTATTCCATATTGTGCATTTCTAGGAGAAGCGTGCAAAAAGAGGCTGATGAGTGTTAATCGCCCCTAACTTCTTATCTCAGATTGATATTAGTTTGTTTTCGAAAAAAATCATTTTTCTATTGGCGATTTTTTTGTTATATTAGTTTCTTAATTTTGTGTATGTTTGTCAGAGCACGATGTCCAGGTGTAGGGAGGCAGCTTCGCCAATGTTTCTTTAAGCACATCACCCAGTGCTTTTCTTCAGCACTTGCATATGTTGGGTAAGGTGCTTCTTTCCAGTGCCTGTGCATGTATATGTATGTTGGGATTTTCATATAATCCTTCTATTACATGCTCTGGGTTGATGACTTTTTATTTGGTAATTGAACCTGTCTTTACCCGTTTGTATTTATATTTTGTCCAGAATGCATTGAAGAATGGCTACACCAAGATCATGTTGGGATCATGTGCTTCTGGGACAGCATGCCATTTTCATCATCAGGCCTTGGGAATGAATTAGACCCAGGTGGTCCTCCTCTATAGCCCAGCTTGCACACATTGTATCTTTCCTTTTCTACCGAACTAGAACGGCACTGCTTTACTGAATGAAAGTAAGGTTTGCTGAATCAAACTATTTTAATTTAGTTCATCTATCATGCTAAACTTTTACACCCAGGTGATTCATCGTTCTAATGAATCAAAGCTAGATTAACTGAACAAAACAGATTGACTACGTTCTGCTGTCTGTTACATGAACACTACTTTGCTTTTGTTTTGTTCTTTTCCCTCTTGAGTTGTTTCCCTAATTGGCATAAGATTGAAAGTTTCCCAGATGGCTAATTTTTTCTTAGTGATATTTGGATGATTACCATTCAAAACTTGTGTTAATTTTTCTTTTGTTGAGCATTATGTATGTGGAACTGGGAAAATGATTATTTAACTATTGTGTGCCATCTCAATTCCTGCTCACGTCCTATTCTTATTTGCATCAGTTGATCGTTTTAATAACTTATTTGGTATTTTTATTCCCAAGGCAACAGTTGACCGTTGAAGTAATATCCGAGAACTTGATGAGTTTGACATGGCAAGCTTGACTGTGTCAAAAAAAAACTCAAGATTTTGCAGAAGCTTTATTGATGTGGGTACCGACTCAGACTGTTAGTAGTTGTGCTATGGGATTTCAGCTGTATGGATGTATGAGACAGTAGCCAAAACTGTGCTTGGATGAAACCATTGTTTAGATGTTTTGTTTTTTTTACAAATGGAGATGTTTTTTACCCTCTCATTGTTTGTTGAAAAGACATTGTAGGAAATTTCGGTGAATGAAATATTCATTGCAAAATAAATGTTTTTGTTGAAATATCCAAACAAACAAATTCAGTCGGGGCTCGCCTAATTTTGTTTTTCGCACCAGGTCCCCAAATACTGGCCTTATATGACACAAAACTAATGCAATTTTAGTTGGATGTGTTATGATCCATGTGGTTGATGTAGTGAGGCACAATTACTTCTTTTGCATTATTCTCTTCAAATTAATTATATTTTTCTAACTAATAAATGAACATGTAATCACTTTGCTCATATTTAATTTTCATGGTCCTGCCAAGTGATGTAACTTTTGAACACGTGCGTGGCGCACATGCATTTGTACTAGTTTGAGATTAAGATGACACATTAACAGGACGGCAACCGGACGCGGATGAGGGCGCGGATTTGGGTTGGAGAGGGAAGGGGACGCAGGACTTGAGGCGAACGCCGCCGATCGTCGATCCATACAAAGACGGGAAGACATCTAGGGTTCATCGTCGATCCGTCGATCCATGCAAAGACGGGCAGACATCTAGGGTTTGGAAGGAGCTTTTTTTTTTTTTGGGAACGGGTTTTAGAGGGGCGGAGTGGGCGCTCAAGGAGATGATGCGTGGAGACACTGGAGAGAAGGGCCTCACCAGTCAGTGCCGGTTTTTTTTTTTTAACTTAGACCAAAGTAAATAAGAAGTAGAGATATCTATTTGGTCTCATGTGCTGAGTTAGCCACCGTTTGTATAATGATGTTGTTGTGACCCAAAGACTCTTCGCCCTCCGCATGCAAAATTTAAAATATAACTAAAACTTGTGTAAGAAAAACAAATCAGCTCATGAATAATAACAAGTTGCAAGTTCGAGATAAATAGTTGCAATCCGCACTACTCGCATCTCGCACAAGTCTATTGCAATTTTTGTTGGAATTTTTCAAGCATTGTAGAAGGCATTATTTCAATCGTAACACGGTATTTAGGTGTTACCAAAAGAGGTGGTAACACCTGGACTTTTCCCGCACGAGTCACAACTACATGTGATGCACACAGCTTCACTCAACTAGCGAAGAGAACAAACGATGCCATAAATCATATGCACAACAATCCAATTATCTCGGTAGCCCAGGACACGCCTTGACATGCTTCCAATTTAGAAGCGAGTAAAGAATGTATGGTGACAATATGGAAGAATAGAGCATAAAGGAAATGAAACAACCTGACTGTAAGGCAACAACTCATATATCATAAAATGCAAACGAAACACAACACCCCCGATAACAAACTGCTTTACACTCTTACAAAACAGGGCCGACCCCTGACAATCACAATGCTGTCATTCCCAATTTCCTTGCCAATGTCTCAGTCGCTCGCTACACAAATGAAATTCTCTCCCTTTTCCAAATGAATGGTAGCACATCAGTTTATAAGATTGTTCTGTAACTCACTGAGTGTTGCCATTCGCAATGAGTGAGAACTTGTTGGTACTCCATCAGCAGCATGACCAGAAAGATCCATCTGTGTCTGCTCATTGTTGACTTGAAGTTCATGTGGAAGTTGCAGCTCGGATAATAGCTTCGTAATGTTACATGACAAAAACTAATTTCAATGGCATCCGGTCAG
>RWGY01000756.1:0-77457 GCA_007726485.1 Eragrostis curvula
GAGCCGAGCCGAGCCGAGCTGGCTCGGTAGTCCAGCCCTAGCGGGAGGTGTCCCACGCGGATGTTCTCCATGTTTGGTGCGGAGAACTCATGGATCGACTTCTCGATCGGCTCACCCATATTATTGTTGGTTGAGGTTGAAGCGGATGGGTCAACGACCGGTGGAGAGGATCATTCGACAACCAGAGTTTTGGACGTTGTACGTGCGGAAGGAGGGGTGAGTCTTGCTCTCGCCCTCCTCAAGAACTGCTCTGGGTCGGAGTGGAAGTTTTCTGATAGGTCGAAACCAGTCATGCACGGTCCTATTTAAAAGTCCACAACAAGAAAACAGGACAAGGGTAAGCCCTCAAAAGTAAGTAAAGTTACTTTCACAATGGTATACAATGTTACAATTCAAAATCCTAGCTGCTACTTCCCCGGCAGCGACGCCAGAATGCTTGTTGGCGGTTCATATGCGTAATATAATTTTCATTAATTCCGCAAGTGCACGGATCACTATTGTAGCATTTCACCTTGGAGTATTCCAGGTTTATCGTATTTATATCTCCGCAGGGAAGTAGAGCAATAGGAAGTTGAAATGTAACAAAGTAGATACAATTGTGTGAAATAACAATACCTTATTTAAGACGGGGGTAAGAGAGGTACATGATATATGGGTGGCACTCACCATATAATCCAAGAAAATAAAAGAGTATAGTAGAAGTTACATTGGGAGAACAACGAGATAGAGACAAAGATTCCTATGTGTTCATCTTTCATCTATTCACTTCTAGCAATTAATTCTACAAGGTTATGTACTATAGCTAAGGTTATGCACATTCAAGTCATGTTGTTTCGGAGCACAGCCATCGTGCCAGGGTTGGAACTGAACCCCAATACTGCAGGTTCCCCCTAGGATCTAACCGCTATTGAGAACCCGGTTGGTTTTCCTTTGAACGTGCCGGATTGCAGAGGCCTGAACACGTCTGTCACGCGTAGGGCTACCGTCCTCCGTAAAGACAGACGCCAATCGAGCATAGGTATAGCTCTAAGCACCGCGCTTACAACTATCCTAGAGGAACTACCCTTGTTCGAGAGAATAGCCCTATCTAAAAATGTAGCACAACTTTCACTAAGTGCGAACTCCATTTCGGCAAAGCACTCACTCATACTACTTAGACACAATCACGAAACCCACAACAAGACTATTATGAGCACTAGCTTAACTAAGTAAATAAACTTAAATAGAAAAGAATCACTAAGAGAAATAAATAAATAATAAACTAAATAATTATATAAATAATAAAAGAATAATTCTACAAGAGTTAAGATACAAGAACAATACCGAAACTCCGAGAAGACTTCCGGAACCTCGAGAAGAGCTCTCACTCTACTCTACTCTACTGTAACTCCCAATACTAACTCTACTTCTACACAAATGAGTAATGGATCTCTTAGATCAGTGAGGTGTGAATTGTTTCTGCAGACCACTGGGGTATTTATTAGGTCACTAGGAACAGGGGGGTCTTATAGCCAGAGGAAACTTGGCGGGGCCGCCAAGCCAGTCCGGCCGGCCTAGTACGGGGGCTGGCCGGCCGTCCACTGTGGCGGTTGGCCACCACCTCTTTTGTGGACACTCCAGAGTGCCTCCTGAAGTCGGTCCGAAGGTCGGTTACTTCGTAGGGGCAGCAGAAGTTGAGTAAGGGCCAAGTTGAGGCCCAAACAGCCCATTAGACAGTATGTCAGTGGAATTCTGCTAAACATGCCTTGGTTTCTGACGTTTAGGCCCATTTACAGCCTGCTGGAGGAAGACCAGGGTCAGTGGGCGACAAGTGGGGCTGGCCGGCCTATGGTGGGGCCAGCCGGCCTGCCTTTTCCTCGTTGCAAGCCCACTTTATTCCATAATTCACTGCTGCATCCAAATATCACCAAAACTCGTTGAAGTAGATTAATTCCTAACTACTATGCACATAACCTTGGTGATTAGCCTTTTATTTACCGATATGTTGGGGGGGGTCTAAATGCGATTTTATGACCGCCAACGTGCACCCCGAAGCGGCATATGACATTCTTCCAGAAGAACTTTTGGACGGTCTTGGCTGTGATCTTGGCGAGGGGTTCAGCTTCAATCCACTTGGAGAAGTACTCGTACGCCGCCACCGCCCACTTGAGATTGCCTGGGGCAGTGGGGAGTGGCCCGACGATGTCTATCCCCCATCGGGCCAGCGGCCATACTGGTAAAATTGGCTGGAGTAGAGTTGCGGGCCGATGGGACTGTCTCCCCATCCATTGGCAATTTGGGCACATGCGGACCAGGGCTTCGACGTCGCGCACAGCCGTCGGCTAGTAAAAGCCATGTCGGAACGCCTTTGCCACTAGAGCCCGAGGGGCAATGTGAGAGGAACACAATCTGCGTGGATGTCCCGAAGGAGGGTCTTCCCGTCGTCTTCAGAGAGACATTGCAGAAGTGGTTCGGTGACACCCTTCTTGTACAGGATGCCATTGTAGACGACGTAGCCCCTTGTGCGTAAACGGATTCTTGTTTCTTCCACTGGGTCATCGGCATAATATCTTCCTTCGATCTGGGCCCGTATCGGCGCTCGCCAGTCAGTTGCTGACAAGACCATGACCGGGTGCGCTTTGGTTTGTTTTGTAGCTGGTGCGGAAAGGACCTCATCGAGGGCATCCGGTGGCAACGACATTTGGTTCGCAGCTGCTTTGGCGAGGGCATCGGCTTCGTGATTGTGTGCACGATTTATGCTTTTGACGTCGAAGCCGGAGAAGTGTTTCTCCATGCTTCGGATGACCTTGAGGTATTCGGCCATGTCTGGGTCTCGGGCCATGTATTGTTTGGAGATTTGTTCTGCAATGAGTTGGGAGTCGGTGTAGAGGATGACTCGTCTGGCGCCGAGGGCTTTGAGTTTCCGAAGGCCGAGGGGGACGCCTTCGTACTCAGCCGCATTGTTGGTGGTCGGGAAGTGGAGTGTAGCCGAGTATTGGACGAGTCGTCATCTCCTTCTGGTGCTTCGGTGATGGCTGGGAGGTCGACGCTGGGAGTGAGGATCACGGCCGAAGGTCCTCCGTTAGCCGAAGAGGACGGGACGTCGCTGGAGTGGTCGTCGTCGAGGAAGTGGTCGTCGTGATTGTTGCCGGAGTATTCACGGTCGCTGGGTTGACGGTTTGACCTGTCGAAGCACCGACGGTTCTTGCCCAAGGGGGGCCGCTGAGCTGGGGTCGCTTCCCGAAGCCTTAGCCTTTTGGGATGTCTCCAACGTGCGCTTCGTCATTCTGCCGTGACTTCTTGTCCGCTCTCCACGGACGGCGCCAACTGTTGTTGGTTACAAGCCCAAAGAGTAGAAGATGAATCCTCCTAGAGTCTACCACACTTGGGAGGGACCCTAGGTAGGACTCAGAGGGAAACAGACAAGAGCCATAAGCTATTAGGTAACACTCAATCCCCTTGATGAGGGAGATGAGGGGGAATTTATAGCCATACCCCCTCATAACCCTAGGTTCTCTAAGTATAATATTACCATTAACCTAAGGGCATTAGAATAATTCTACTTCCCCTAGCAAATGGAGGCAACCCTAATGGGCTTGTGACCCAAGTACATGAGTATCTCTTCAATATCCTATCTACTTGGGCCTTAATGGGGCTTATTTCCTGCCAGGCCAAGGAGTTAGGGGGAGGGGACACTGTGGGCCTCCCCCAACAATTTGGTCACTAAGACATATAGGCTAGGGTTGGTATGAGGAAACTTATAGAAGTGTGCAGACAGGGGGAGAATTTCCCTGAGCACATAACCCCTATCACTACAGTCAAGAAGACAATATATTAAATTAAAGAAGAATTAAATATTGTACACTTTTTCCCTCATAGAGGTTTTACCCAAAGGTTTCTCAAAGAAAAGATTTTTAATGAGGCAATTTATGCAATTAAGAGCTATGGTACCATGTACTGTTTTGTTGATTTTTCCCACTGGGTTTTTATGAAGGAGTTTTTAATGAGACATATGTGCCGTTGTAAAATGTCATCTAAGGGGGAGTGTTATAACACTAATTCCTGTTATTCTAAAAAAAACACTAATTCCTGTTGAACTAAGAAAGGAAGTTCTAGGAGAACCTATCCGACTCCTAGTTCAAGGTGTGGGCAATTTACCAAAGGAGTTTCTATCCTAGTAAGAAATAGGAACACCCCGAGTATAAATAGTGGAGCACCCTAGCTATGTAATCACCAGCTTTATTCAGAATAATAAAGAGAAGGCTCCACCCTACATTGTGTCTTGCCTCTTATCTACTTTGTGTGCTTGTTTCCTACAGTCAATAGCGTGTTACAACATCCGTAACATGAACAAGGACTAGAAAAAAAGACAGTACTCCAACTCTACAATCTGACACATGATTTGGAGATAACTACCTTACCAAGTTTACCTTATGTTTACCTCATGTAAGACTTGAAATTATTTTGTTCTACTTCTGATGTTCTGAGCTTTTGTTTTCAGCTAATAATTGAGAGCTGATGTAAATGAATATTCTTCAATAATTATTAAAGGCTACTATTTTCTCTCTCTTTTTTTTCAAATTTGGTTCATATATTACTAGATGGAATTTTAGTTTATATTGCAGAAAAGTGAGCAAGAGAGAGGTATATGAATCAACAAGTGATTTTAATTTAAAATCAATCCACGAGTGAATGAATAATATTTATCTTACATACTTTTATTTTAACAAAAGTATATGTCATTGTCGTATAAATGTCATTGGTTTAGATAAGGTGTTCTTTTAAACATGTATGTGGCGTACGTGCATTGGTATTAGTGTATAGGCTTGTTTGTCCTAGAGATTATGCAGACTTAGGATGAATTGAATGTGGACCATAAATAGATGTTTAGGGTAGCTTTTTCCATTAGCATATTTCGTTATCATCAACATGTTTAACCTAACTAACCATAATTTACATGATAATGCAGAATGCAGGAGTTGCTAGGAAGCGTTTTCTCTTGGACGTCCTGAGGTACGAGCCGAATGAATGTGAAGAAAGCATACCTGTTGATGTGAAGGAGTTTGGAGTTTGTGAAGAAGATTTCTGGCCCTTTTTTATAAGGGTGTAAAAGAGCGTTCCATTAGAGTTTAGTAACCCACTTAATCTTTGGGTTAGTTTGGTGTCGTGGTATAATTAAATATTATCAACGACACTCATTGTGTGAGATAATTTTGAAACGTGTTTGGTTTCATAATACTTTGTAATTCTGGCACCTAGATATTATCTACTTTTTATTGTTATTTCCTCTTTTCATACAATTTATTTATATCATTGTGTGAGCCAATGTTTTTAATTTTTTTGAAAAATCAGTGAAGACACCGGGGTAAGTTTGTCATTTGTGAAATTATAATTGTTAGGACGCTATAATTTTAGTGAAATGTTCATTGCATAATGGAATTGTACAACGAAATACTTTCACGCCATGATATCGTTTTGTTGAATAATGTTCGCGTGCGTGTCGCACATGCATTTGTCCTAGTAACCATAATACGATGTGTAAGGTTCGAGCAATAAAATGTTTATGAGGAAGACGTTCATCCATTCTAAAATTTCGACCATCGGACGATCCTACGAATGCACTAGTTTCAATTCATGCTACCAAACCTTGAGCAAGATCACAAAAAAATGTTAGCAAGGGCATTCCAATTTCAGATTGCTAATGTCAATAGTGACAAAAGTTTCATGCAAACTATGACTCATAAGACAAAATTGATGCATAAGATGACATTGTTTCAGCATTTGGTTCACACGAAGCTATGGTCAAATATTACAAACCATATCCTTATGCTGACGAGTCCAACAAATACACAATGTAAAATCATAGTAAAACAATACATATACTTTTCTAACCCACCCAGTTAGCCATCAATGTTGCTAGAAGTCTACCCCATGAAGTACGTATATTTTTTAGTCTCTGGAGTACCACTGAACAGATCTGCTACATTTGCATTTTATCCAAGCATAGGGATATGAACCAGTGAGAGTATTAAAAGTTTTTTAGGTGTCATACAAGGGAGTTCCCTTTTTTATTCTACTCTTTCAACTTTCTATGTAAAATGTTGAATTATTTATTATCATATTTTGAATTAGTGCATAATCTTTAATTCCATATGAATATAATGCTTTTGAGCTTTTTGAATTTTCAACATTCAACAACTTTCATATACAAAATTATTTTTGAAAAATGTTGAGAGGGAGGGGCGGCGCGGGGAGAGGAGAGGGTGGCGTAAGGAGGGAGACGGTGGGCCGCCGCATGGGCCTTGCTGGGATCAGCTCCGTCTCAGATGAGATCTGCCATGTAGTAGCCGTCCGGGAGAGAGAGAGAGAAGAGAGGAAGAGAGAAAAGAAAAAGAAAAAAAAGAATGATGTGTTATATGACATGTGGGACCCACTGCGTCACGTAGGACAAAACCGCTTTCTAAACCGTCGAGGGAGGTGAATTGAAATGAGAGAAGCAGTTGGAGAACTGCGGTTACCCGGTTTTATAGTTGAGAGTGAGAATTGCGCTACCCCCAATAGTTTTTCTTAAGATAATAGCGTTTTAATCATGATTCTAGACTCTAATTTCGTTTTCACCATCGATTTTCAGATTTTGCAAGATCACCATTGATTTGCTTCAGATTTTGCAAGATCACCACTGATTTTTTTGAAAACTGATGGTAAAATCGCAAAACTATTTTGCAATATCACCATCGCTTTTCGAAAACTAATGGTAAAATCGCAAAATCTGAAAACCAATGGTGAAAACACAATTAGAGTATGAAAGGATGGTTGTTTTACAATTGCCTCTTTTTTAAAGGAAACTATTCCCAAATAGTTAAGGGAGCCAAATAAGATTATAAGACTTTTCTCTTAAAAAAGAATAATAAAAACCTGGTAGCAATAATGGGCTCCTGTCCTAACGTTGCTAGGCCTAAGACTGACTCCAACCGGTTACTCAAAGGGGTATCTATACACAAAATGGATAGTAAAAGAGTAACTCCTGTCCTAACGTTGCTACGCCTAAGACTGACTCTAACGTGTCACCCAAAGGGGTATCTATACACAAAATAGATAGTAAAAGAGTAAAAACACCTTTCCAACGGATGACCTAAACGACAACCCATTTTTAGTCCACAACAGCCTCCCACCCGAAAAATAAAGCATCTCGGCCGTCTCACCCATCGCCCTCCTCTCGAACACGGCCGCTCCCGTCGCAGATCAAGCCGCTCCGCCTCGAGCTCCTCAGCGACCTCGCCCACGCCGCCCTCCTCTCGAACCAGGCCACCCCCAGATCAAGCCGCCCCGCCGCGGATCTGGCCGGCCTTGCCTCGAATCCAACTCCGGGAGGCGCCAGGCGGGCGCGACCATGGAGGTCTCGATGCAGGCCAGAAGAGCACGCGGCACGCGGCAGCGCGCAGCCCGGCGCAGCACCCGCGGCAGCGCGCAGCAGCACGCAGAGGCAGCACGCAGAGGCAGCACGCAGCAGCCCCGCGGAGGCAGCACGCAGGGCAGCAAGCGGCAGCCAGCAGCAGCACGCGGAGGGGCTCCACGCTCGTCGCTCGCATCTCCGAGCTCCACGCCGATGAGGCCAGCCCAGTGCCCGTGACGGCAGGGGCGAGCCATGGACGGCGGCGGGGCAGCTTCAACCGCAGCTTCGCGCGGCGGGGCGAGCCATGGACGGCCAACGCGCGTCGCCTCCGCTTGCCGTCGCACGCCGCCGAGCCTGCCCCGCGCAGCTGCGCCCTGCTCGTCCGCGGAAGATGAAGAGAGAGCGAGAGGAAGACGAACAGAGAAGAAAAACGATTCGAGCCTTTCTGTGGCTTGCGTCGCGGCCTCGCGGGAGGAGCTACCGCTCTTGTGCGTCGCGAGGCTCCCGGTGACAACAATGCGTGTTCTGTTTGCGTGTTCGGTTGCAGATCAGTTTTTGTTGTCTTGAGACCCAGATTCACTGTAAGTCCCAATTTGCATCTACCGTTGGAGATAGTCTTGTGAGACTGACTCCAACAGTCAGATGCAAATGCATATATGCATCCCGCAGGATACTGTGCCTTCCCAAAACAAGCTCCAAAAGACAGTGCAAACACACAACGCAAACTGCATTGGAGGAGAGAGACGGCGCAAATATGGATTCCCTCTCTCCTCCAATGCATTTGTGAAGGGCCACCGCCGACGCGGTCCGCTGCCGAAGGCCGACGGCGCCATTCCTCCTCCTCGAGTCCCCGCGCGCTCCACTTTCCCTCGCCGCGTCCAGCTCCGGCCCCTCGCCAAAGCGAAGGTCGCCACGCCAGTCCTGTCGAGGTCGCCGCGGATGTCGATGCGGCGGCGGGTGCGGCACCCAGTCCCGTGCCCGCGACCGCCGCGCACGAGGCCGTCGTCGTCCTCCTCCGCGTCCGCGCCCGGGCCTTGCCCCGGTGGTGAACCGCGTCCTGGGCCTCCTCCGTAGGCCGCAACAAAGCTTAAAACGTTGCCGGTTTCATGTGACTTCAGAAATTCGATCTCCATAGACTGAGTTGTGGAGCAATTCCTTGCAATCGGAGCACCCCATGGAACCTCTAATCAATCCTCTCTACTCAATTTCACACTCCACCTGATGCACACCTTTCACCATCCACAAGATTCCGTTCCAATGGAGGAGCTGGAGCACAGTGGTGCGGGCCGTGCGTGCGGGTGAAGAAGACGGGGACGGAGACGGCGGAGGAGGCGACCAGGGCACGGGGCGCGGAGCGCAGCGCGGGGCTGCGAGGGCCGCGGGGCGCAGTGGCGCGCAGCGCGGCGAGGGCCGCGGGGCAGAGCGCGGCGTGGCGTGGCGCGGGCCGCGGGGTGCAGCGGTGAGTGCGGCGGCCGGGGCGCGGGCAGGGCGAGCGCGGAGGCCGTGGCGCGGGCGCGCGGCCGGGGTGGGACGGCGGAGACGCGCGGGGCTGTCGTCGTCCGAGCTCGCCTCTCCTCCTCCCCTGTTCCCGAGCCACCACGGCAAGCAGCAGGGCGCCTCGCCGTAGCACAACTTCAAGAAGGCATCGAGGCAGCAGCGCGACCTCGCGGGAAGGCGGCGGCGCAATGCCGGAGCGCGCGGGAAGGCGGCGGCGCGGCGCTGGCTCGCGGCGCGGGGCAGGGTGTGGCGCAGCGGAGCGGGCCGAGGTGAGATGGAAGTCCAATGCGCTGCGTCTGTTGGAGAAGAAGAGATGTGAACGAAGTGCAAAAGACTGTTCATGCAACGCAAAGGACAATTTGCATCTTAAAATTGCTTCTCCTTGTTGGAGTTAGCCTGAGGTCCCACCGTCCGATGCTGGATGGAGAGAGACACAGACTGGCGAAGAACAGAGAAGCTTGCCGAGCCATCCAGAACGCGAGCCCTAAAAGCCGCAGCCACAGACAGCGCAAGAGAGGGCACAGCAGAGAGACACAGACTGGCGAAGAACAGAGAAGCTTGCCGAGCCATCCAGAACGCGAGCCCTAAAAGCCGCAGCCACAGACAGCGCAAGAGAGGGCACAGCAGGTCCACGGCGCGATGAAGAGCAATCGGCGCCGCAAGGCGATGGAATCGGCGCAGCCGCAGGTTCGGTTACCGTCTTTGTTCTCTGCTCCATAATTTTTTTTTTTGGATGCTGGTACCCATCTGCTTGGGGTATAAATTTCCAGTTTGTAGGACTGAGTTGCCCAAAAACTCTGTTTTATGTTGTTTGCGAAGATCTGGCTTAAAACTATCCCTCTTTCTTGCCACAGATCCTAAAAACTCCGCGAAAGGAAAATCCAGATGGTAGGAATTCCGATATGCACGCTCTCCCTTTGTTTAGAATCCCATATGATTCTCTCGATATTATCATCGATTTCACAATGCTTCACACCTCAAACCATGTATTACAGCAGGTCGCAAAGCATGGTTGCCGAAATCTATCAAGTATGATTTCGGTGTTGTGGGGGATTTCACCGAAGACGGGCTGAAATACTTTGAATCGGTGTCTGGAGTCCGCAGATCTGTCGTGTCCCTTTTCTGTACTGTTGGTAATCCCCGGCGACCTCTTTTTCTTTCAGCACTACTTTAGTGGTGGGCAGAGAAGCAGTTTCCTGTATGACAAGGGAACTTATCATACTGCGGCACTGCCTTTGCTGTCTTGATCTATTAGCGTGGAAAATATTTCTATTGTTGATTCTTTCATTCTAATATGTTTTCATAGGTGAAAACGAATCCTGCTGTTCAGGGACAGTGGTTGACCATGATCTTAAGAAAACGTGGATACTTACCTCTGGTTGTTTGGCTAGAAAACCTGACACTCAGTTTGAGGCCTATGCTCGTGGCACGAAGGTCAACACAACAACTAAATTTTGTTACTTGCTAATGCTGACTTTCTCATCTCATGCTGTGGATAATTGGTTATAAATTTTTCAATTGCAGATTAAAGTGTCTCTCCCAAATGAACAAATTGTTGAAGGCTCCCTGGAAATGTGTAATTTGCATTATAATATTGCCATTGTGACTATTGAGTCTCCAGAGTCTTTGTTCGATCTTCCTGCGGTGGGACTCAGTGACCTCCCAGAGTGTTATACCTTGCAGCCTAGGCCAGTTGTTGCCCTAGGTCGGGACGTCTTCTCAAAAGATTTTCTGATGAGATATGGGGTGCTGGTCCGCAAAAGTAGCGATTTAGGCTGCAAGGAGCTGTTGGTCTCTACATGTGATGTCAGTCCGGTAAAATGGCTTCCTAGTAGCTGCATTTTGCAGTTACCTCTTTGAGTCAGTGTAGGAGTCTTAACTTCATTTCGAACATGTAAAGCTAAGTTAAATACAAACATGCTTCCTATTTTGTATTTCTTATGGTGTAATGAATTACGAAAAAATTATGTAGCACTAGGCACTGGTGATAACATCAATATGTTTTTGACAGATTTTAGATGCATTTATTGTTTGCATTTTATAGATGTGAAATCACGTGCTTACATCAGGCTCAACGCAGTTACAATCTTTGACTACTATTTGCTTTGTTATATAGTTTTTTAGTACTACATTTTTCTTTATGTATTTGCATAACTGAAGGTTGAACTCATTTCATTTTTGGTATTGATTTTTGCTAGCATTTCATTGGTGGTCCTGTCATGGATCATGAGAAAAGATTCATTGGCATCACATTTCCGTATCAGGATGCTGCTCTGGTTTTGCCTGTTGAGATCGCAGCAAGATGCCTGAAATACTGCAAGAAGGAAAGGTATGTTATTTTCCTTTAGCTTGCATTTGAACAGTGCAATTTAGTAGTGCTATCCTAGCAGTCAATTTTGCTACAATTAGCACTCTATAAGATAATACTGCAGAAGATTTAATTATTTCTTGTCACTTTACTGTCATATTCTTGCCCTCTAATGATATTTTTTAATTAGAGAGTAACAACCTTGGCTGTGTACTGTGGATTGAATATTGCCTTTGATGCATTTTGTTGTGATTGAGGATAGCATCTAACTAGTGCATTTTCTTCTAACTTCACTGTAATATTCTTGAAGTGGTTTTTCTTTTCACAATTATGGGAATGTTTTCAAAGGTGTTACACGTAAGAATATTAGTGTTATGTTATTTGCATGAGATCGAAACTCTGATCGTTCTTTTGGCTGACTTGCCTTCTCTTTTTTTTAGACTTTCCACTGTCTTTGTTATGTGGCTTGTTAATTTTTAACTGCATTCTGAATTAACATAATGATGATGTTATGCAAGTATGTTTAACAATGAATCTTTTAAAATGCTTCCATATGGTCAATTCGAATCTCAACAAATTTGAAAGGTCAGCACACGGATTGTATATCATTCTTTAGCAACGGAACTGATGCATTTCTTGCAAGTTAGGCCGAATGAAAGATATACCTGATATATACCATTGACAGTGATTGCCAATAATTTTTTTCCCCCGGTAAATGCAGAACACTACCATGGCTTCGCATAAAGGGACTAGCTCTTCATACATTAGCCGTTGAAGTTCTGGAAAGTATATGCTGCAAATTTGCTAGGCCACCTTCTGGAGTTCTGGTAGACAGGGTATGCAGCAGACAAATCCAATTGCTCTCTTTTAATTGCATTTATTTCATCTTAATAATTAGTTATGTATTCTATTTGATTTGAAAGAGTAACACATCTTGTGCATGTTTATGTTTTGATAAGATGGTCAGATAACATAATGTTTTTTACTTTCAAATGATATAGCAAAAGAACATTTCCTAAAAGAAGTCTGGTAGAAACGAAAGGTGATAGAATTTAAAATTCCTTTATTTCTGAGGATGCATGACTAGGGGACATTCTTTATGAGTATTTCTCAAGACTTAATCAACCCTTCCATGTGACCCAAATATACATAGAATTTGAAGTCCCTTGGCTAAAGGAAATATATGAAATAAGATATAGGTGAGACCTAATCCGCAGACCTGAATATATCCTTTCCCATTAGCTCCTGACTTTTCATGGTGGCTGAGGAAAAAAGAACTATTATGTTAGCTTCTTGAATTGGGAACTGTTTATTCTTGATTATTACAAGATTAGCGAAGATAAGAGAAACAAGGTTCTGTCAATGAAAATTACCGTAAAGAAATATATTTTTTGGAGTAATTTACATTGGCTGTTTTGAAGGCATATTCTTTTTGGTACGCCTACTCTCACAAGGCACAAAAAGATGACATTTTTGGTTTTGTCTCCCAGTCAAAATTTCGTGATGTTCAAAAATCAAGAAATGCTTACATTTTGGAACCGAGGTAGTAACATTTATTCAAAGAAAACAAAATGACTTGCTGGCTAACAATTATTTGATTGGGCCATATGAAGCCAGAAAACAAAATGTTGAGATAAAGCTAGCCTAACATTTATTCGAAGAAAACAAAATGACTTTCTGGCTTGCTGTGGCCCATTCAAAGGCATATTCTTAACATTTTGATTTGTTCAATAATCAAATAGGTTTTAGGAAGCATAAAAATTAGGGGCTATTGCATTTCTACCCCTGTTTTGCCTCCCAATTGTGATTTTACCCCTGGAATTTAGGGTTTGCGATTTTACTCCTGGAGTTTCAAAACAAAGACAAAGTTTACCCCTACTGGGGTAAAATCGCAATAAAAATATTGCTATTTTACTCCTAGTAGGGCTAAAGTCACGCTTTAGTTTGAAAAACTAGTGGTAAAATCGTAAAGATGGAAAGAGGGGTAAAATCGCAATTGGGAGGCAAACCAGGGGTAGAAATGCATTATTTTTTATTCCCTTAAAAAGTTACATTTTTATTATAATCATAAAGATTACAGTTTGAATGGGCCGCAACAATTTTTCTAGCCTAGTTGAGTCGCTTTGGTTTCCATCATATAATGGGATAATTAACTATTTGTTTTCTTTCCCTGTTTGT
Organism: Eragrostis curvula; assembly: GCA_007726485.1. Lineage (NCBI taxonomy): Eukaryota > Viridiplantae > Streptophyta > Magnoliopsida > Poales > Poaceae > Eragrostis > Eragrostis curvula. The sequence continues at coordinate 13,356 of RWGY01000756.1, forward strand.
TTCATTGTTTCCAGTTTTTAAACTTCGTTTGTGGGTTCCTTTTGCCTTGTATGCTTTACTGCTATTTGGTAGTGATCTTATGAACTATCCAAAATGTGACCTTTGACCAAGAAGTTCTTCTGCTAATTCTTGCCGTTAGCTTTGATTTTGGTGGGTTTGATGGTATTTTTGCCTTCTGTCCTGGGCTTGTTGTGTTACTTCATGGCTAACCACAACTTATACCATAAGCAAAGAACATGTCCGCATCAGCTAAGAACCACAACTTATAGCATGGACCGTCTAACTTTTGCAATATTAATATTATTTTGTTTTTCATTTCAATGCTGTTTTTATTCAGGTGCTTTAAGAAGATTGGTAGTTCTATTCCATGCATATTTGCACAATGTATATCATTTGTATTCAGTTTTTGTTGGGATAGTTACTTGATCCATGCAACTTGTTCGGTTTACACTTATAAGATTAGAAAATTACCGTATTATACGATTTCTTGATTACTACCTTCTCGGTGTGCGTCAGCTTGATTCTGTACATATTGTAGATTTGTGACATATCAACAGAAAAATATGGAGGGATGGAAGTTGGTGATATCATCACTGAACTTGATGGAGTTACTGTTTACTCCATTGCACAGGTATTACATTTGCTTACAAATCACTCTCAGCATGTCAATTTGCATAAGTTTGGGGCTATGTATGTGCCTTAGATAAGGAAAAATTCATATAAATTTTGTACCCTGTTTACGAATTGAATTTATATTTAAATTGATGATAATAATCCTATGATGGTAATCAAGTGGAAGAAACATTTGTCCCTAGTGCTGCTTTGTTTGACATTTCTTTTCTAAGCCATGTGAAGTGTGTCATCCATATGTTCAGGTATATTTTGCGCATAGTATAATATGACGTCACATCTGATCCTTAGACATTAGAAGCACAGGGACTCTGAAACTAATTGTCAGTTGTGAGAGTCAGTTTTGAACTTTTGAATCCTGTGATGAACCGAGCTAGATAGCCCTGGACCCAAGCGGCGCGGCCACAGTGAATGAGGCACACCACGAGGGCACGAGGTAGAAGGGACTTCAAAAACAAGATACAGTCCCATCCGTATATAAATGGGATTACTTGACCCTTAAGAAACTAATCTCTTGACAAGGAAACAATTCACGGCCCATAGGCCCTACCTAGGACCTGCATGTAATAAAATCATACGTTGTATCCTAAGTAACTGTTGGACTAAGAAAAGAATTGATTTCAATTCCAGTCACACATTACGTTTCTTGCCTTAGAAGTTAGGAAAGCAGAGACTATTAAATGGAGAATTTGAATTCTGGGAATCAAAGTTTGTACTGAATCTAACCACACCATCTAGTTTTTAGTTGATGTAAGTACAATTATTTTGGTACAAAAATGAACTAGATGTACTGTCCTAACATCATCAATTAAAATTGAAGGGAGTGGAACCTAAACAAACAAACAAATAAAATGATTTCATTGTGGAATTGCACAAATGTACTTGCTTTCGACAACTCTAGGGTCTAAAGCAATGGGAATTGGAGAAGAAATTCCGTAGCAAGGGAGAAATTTAAACTTTGAACTTGAAGCTGCATGAAGTTTGATCTAAACTATTTGGGCCAGGCTCAAAAAATTGAAGAAGTCACACAAAGGGTTTTGGGAGTTGTGAGCTGGGGAAGAGCCATGGAAGGAGTAGAAACAAGAAGCTGTTTTTTTTTTTTAGCAAAAAACAAGAAGCTGGTTGGGCTCTAGGTACAGGATCAAAACGGGTGTAGCTGAAAGGGGAGGAAGTGGAGCAGCTAGGTATAGGATCAAAAGTTGGTGGCGGGAAAAAGGCCGTCCTTTGATTCATTTGTTTGATGGTTTTGCCGGGAAGCGAGAGAAAGTGCAAAGGGAAGTGGGAGGTATGTAGGTCATGGGCTGGGTCAATGAATTTCGGTCATAAAACAGGCCAGATACAAGTCGTCCATAAGTGCTAATCAGCACTTAGCACTTGTGCTAAGTTCCCCTTGGTTTCATTTTATTGTCTGGTGATATCACTCGTGTTTTATTAGTGATCACTTCTTTCCCACATCATGGTGCTTTCGATTTGTAGCATTTTTGTGGCAGACCTTACCCTCTGGAGCTGATACCTGTGTATTTTGTTTGTTTAGTTTACTTCGATGTTTATAGATAAGATGGAGGCTGCACGTGGTGCACTAAATACGGTGATAGTCAAGGTTAGTTTGACTAACTTGAATAGTTATAATATTTTTATTACTTTATTAATTCTTTGCCATGTATAACTAAGTAGGCAGTTGTACAAAGACACAGAGATAAGACTACATTTGTAGCAAATCTGAATGTACAAGAGATTGCCTCTGTTGTATATGACAAGACATTCCAAAACAGGTTAGTCTAAAACAAAGGGATACATCAAATTTTATGGATCTAATTTTTATTGATGATTAATTCAGTTCATTTGAATTACAGATGGATGCATTATAAGAGTTATGGTCTCGGTGAGGACTTCTATTGATGACAGTTAGAAAACAATGTAAGTAAATTCCTATCCAATGGCAGAATTGGGTCATGATGGCTTACCACTGCGCTTTAAAGCTTTTTATTGCATTAACCACGTCATAAATCAGTGTTTTTGAAGAAATATTTGGTATTAAATATTTGATTCTTATATCTACAAATACTTTTGCAAATAGTCATAATATGAAATTCCACCTTGGTTGTTTCAAGATAGCTGGTCCCATGGGGGGTTGTGATAGGCTCAGGAAGCCTAGTCTCCTCCCTCCCTACCCTACGAAGTACTCCCTCCGGTTCTGAAATGTTGACTTAAGGACAGGAAGTTTAGTTCAATTTTGAACTATTGTCTGAACGACAACAATTTCCAACCGGAGGGGATATGCGGAACAACAGAGTTTTCTTTTTGAGATAGAATTTAAAATACAGATCGACTCATCTGATTTTAGGTAGATTTTATTTCATATGTACAGAGGTTTTTTATAATCATATATGAACGAAGGAAAGACTTCCTTTGGAGTCGAACATATTAAACAAATAAACAACAACAAAGCCTTTTTATCCCAAGCAAGTTGGGGTAGCCTAATCTTCAGCAGCTTGTCTCCAGATGGAGCCAAACTCAATAAAATAAAGAAATCCACTTCTATTCTCAAATTTCTCCTCTCATTCCCTCCCTCCCTCACTAGCAGCTTGTCTGCCCAGTGGATGGCTTCAAGCAGCTCACGTTCCTCCTTTCTATTCTACTCTCTTTGTGCATCGCGCGTGCGGTTATGGGCAGCAGTGGATGGCATCAAGCAGCTCCTTCTCCGTCATTCCTGTTCTCCTCTCTTTGTGCCTTAGGCAGCGTCCTAGCAGACCCCCCAGCTTGAAGGTCGGATGCTTAGGTGCTGCCTACAGCCCAAAGCAAGATGGTACCCCCTCAGACTGACTTCAAAGACTGACTTCAACAGCACAAGGCAAAGCTATTTTTGGCTCTTCACGTGCTACTGTACACCATGCATCCATCTCCAACAGAGCGTGCAAAGAAGCATCCATTTTTGCATAGGAGGAGAGAGGTAATGTAAAATTAGACTCCCTCTCTCCTCCAATGCATTTCTGCGCGCGCGGGGCGATGGAGACGAGCGAAGCACGGAGGAGCAGGGGACGCACGGAGGTGGCGGCGCGGTGGAGCAGGGGACGCGCGGGCGGCGTAACGGCGCGGCCTGGGCAAGCCAACGCGACGAGCGACGCCGAGGAGAGCTCTTGAAGGTGCAGCACGCGGTCCGATGCCAGCTCCGGCAGGTCGAGCAGCAGGGACCTCAATTGCCATGGCCCAATTGAAGCTCCGCGCTCGTCTTCCTCCCCCAAATTGCCGCCTCACATCACCCTCTCAGACCCGCTCTTCTTCCTCCCCCCAAATTGCCGCCTCGCATCTTTCGAGGCGCGAGATTGGGAGGGGCGCGGCGCGGCGGGCCGAGGAAGAAGGGGCGCAGCGCGGGGTGCTACGGACGCGGGGCTTCGAGGGCGCGGCGGGCGCTGCGGCGGCGCGCGGGCAGGCGAGACGGCGCGCGGCAGTTCGGCGCGGCGCGGGTGAGCTTGGCGCGCGGCTGGCTGGGGTGCGCGCGGCAGCGAGGGCGCGGCGCGGGCGAGCTTGGCACGCGGCTGGCCGGGGCGCGCGCGGTGCGGCGGGGCGCGTGCGGCGCGCGGCAGCTCGGCGCGGAGCGGGCCAGCTGGGCGCGCGGCTTTCCGGGGAGCGCGCGCGGTGCGGCAGGCTGGGGCGCGTGCGGTGCAGCTCGGCGCGCAGTTGGCCGGGGAGCGCGCGCGGGGCAGCTCGGCGCGCGGCTGGCCGGGTGCGCGCGGCAGCGAGGGCGCGGCGCGGGTGAGGTTGGCGCGCAACGGCGCGGGCGAGCTCGGCGCCGGGTGCAAAATGGATTGCCTACTGCGCGGGGAAGAGACCGAGCGTGGCCTCGAACGCGCGCAACAGGGCGGAGGCCACTGTGGCGGTTCTTCTAGTCCTGTCCAACAACAAGTCAAACAGAGATGCTCCCGGTCATGCTCGTCGGCAATCGACGACTCCTTCTTAGCTCTAGCTCCAATCAGCCTTGTTTCTCCCTGTTCATGCTCCAATTGAGAGGTCGTATGCTGATTGATTTGTGTGATTTGAAGGCGAATGGCAAATTGGCACCAAAGCTTGCTACAGATCGAGCTACGGACTACGGCTTATCAAATTCAGCCGCATGGTGAAATCATGTATGGCCAATTTGGCCGCAGTGTCCGCAGAAGGCTGATGAGCGAAACGAGCACCGGATCTTGCACGAGTGAGCTGCTGTCGTTTCGGAGGCTGTGGAGCTTCGGAAGGCAAGGGGCAGGGCCGAGCTCTTCCTGCTCTTGCGAACGACCTGACCTAGAGCAGGGTACCGGCATTGCCGTTGCAGAGGCGCGACTGCCGTCGGAGGTGTACACGGCACGCGGGGTGCGGGGCGCTGCGCGAGCAGTGCGGCGGGGCGTTCGCTGTGTGCGACGGAGCGGTGCGCGGCGGGGCATGGCGCGGCGGGGCGCGGCACGAGCGGTGCGCGGCGGGCGAGCACGGCAGCCGAGCAGGGTGCAGGGCGCGGCGGGCGAGCAGGGCCTTGTGCGGCGGTAGAAGCTTGAATGCAATAGCCTGTTGGAGATGGTGTCGAGAGAAAGAAATGCAAAGCACTTTTCATGCCAGGCAATTTTTAATTTGCATCTCAAAAATGGCTTCTATTGTTGGAGTCAGTCTCAAGGCTAAATAATGCATTAGGGCATTAAAGTGAGCACCTAGCGGTGCCTGTTTCTTCCATAAGCGTAACCTTCCATGGGACTAAAAAGGCTTTGTTGTTGTAGTAATCATGACATATGACAGACTTTAAGTACTTTGTGCATTGTTTTTTTAAGGCGTGGCGACGCCATATGATCATCCTATCAGGACTAATCTGATAACATACAACTAAAATCATATTAACATGAGTCATGAGTCTCATGACAACATAGTTCTTGAAGATAATTAGCCAACAACAAACACTATGGGCGTGTCTGGTAGGGTGGATGGCCTTGGGCCAGGCTGAGGGTAGGATACATGTTAAGTTTCTGTGGATGTAGGCTTAGGTGATTGGTTGCCTGTTTTAGAGGTAACCAGGCTCAGCTGTGATCTTGTTTGGTTGGCTGCACATCAAGGCTGTGCTTACCGTGGCTCTAGTCTGGTGAGCTTACCTCAAGATTGAACGCACACCAAAATATAGACCAAGAAATACTACTCCATAGCAATCCATCAATCGAATGGTGACGGACGAAATCTGGAGCAGTACCTCGAGCTTCAATGTACACCAAAATCGGGACCAAGAAATACTAATCAAACATAAACTCAATTGAACACCCATGAATCGAACACCCGCCAATGGCAATTACCGTGCGCCCATCCATCGACCAGACGCCGGCGGCCGCGCTCCTGCCAGTACTTGTCATCGAGCAGAAGTTGCGGAGGTGGAAATCAAGAGTTCTTGATGGCGTTGCATTGGAGGAACGACGCAATGGTGGGGAAGAGGAACAACGCCGTGGTGAATAGCGCCGCTGCTCTCCACCTGCCCTCTGGCAGTGCGTCCGCCAACGCGTACCCCAATTGCCCATTGGGACGGAGACCACGAGACGGCGCGACCAAGTGGAGGGGAAGCCATCGGAGGTTGGGGGCGATGGGGACAGAGACTGGGAGACGGCGCCCGACGGCCGCGGCGAGGCGAGTGGGGAGGGGTGATGCGGCCATGGTGGGTGAGGGCACGATGTTGCACGGCCATGGCGAGTGAGCGCGCGATGCGGCACGGCGGTGGCGGCGATGGCGGAGCGAGATTGAGTCGTAGAGGAAGAAAAGCGGTGTTCAGAAGGGTTGCGTTGCATCCCCTCAGCCTGGCTCGGTAGCGAACCTCCTGCGTTCCCATTGGGCCTGGCTCAAAAACGAATCTTGCACGCGTCGAACTGATCATGTGGTGCCTGCACCGAATGGGCCTGGCTGGGGCTGGTGCGGGATACTAAACACGCTCTACATGGCTGGAGCTTAATCTCTAAACGAAATAGATGATTGCACAACACAAGTAGCAAAAGACAGTTCTAAAATCTTTCCTCAGTGCCCACTGCAATCTAAAATAACCTCAAATAGATTAATCACATGCAGTAGAAGCCTGGGAGCTAAACAATAAAAAAGAATAGAGCAGGGGAACCAAGCCGAAACAGAGAAAAAAGGAAGGGCCGGAGGGGAGGAGGCATTATCTGGGGAGCAGCTGCAACGGGTGGTGCCCAGTGAGGAGAGGATGTAGGGGGCGAGAGCCGATTGAGGAAGGAGTGGCGGACCGGAGGAGACGACACCAGCTGCCTGTGACCCCTATCCCCTGCTGCTGGAGGGAGGCGGACGGTGACTCCTGTGGCAGGATGGAGGCGGGCGACGACCACACCGATCTGCACCGGGAGTAGGGTCGGAGGAGGAGGAGTGTCTTGCCGGCCGCCGGCGGGGACATGGAGGAGCACAAGAGGCGGCTTCTTGGTCGCACACTGCCCTCCACTCTGGTTTACTCGCTCACTCCTGCGCCAAAGCCTTCCCATTTTGTCCCCTTTCTGCTCACTCCCATGCGTTGCTTTTGGCTAGTGCCCGCTAGACGAAGGTTTTCTTTGTTTTTTGGAAGGAAGCCATTTGGCGCATTATTGATTCGAAAAATAGTTACATCGTTCACCAGGTGCTCAAGAATAAACCTAGAGGGCTCATCGACCAAAGTACATGAATTTTTCTGAGAAAAAGCTACCTTCGCTAGCTCATCTGGTTTGCTTTATCTTTACCATACTTAAAAACGCGAGTTGGTGGTAGTCGTGGTCGTTGGTGGTCGTGGCCTCTCCATTTTGCGCCGACAGGTGGGCCAGCCGCCCAGGCATGCCTTCGGGACTCTTCTTTGCGGTCTCGCTCCGCGTCGTCTCCTCAAAATACAAAAACAAATCTCTTCGCTTCTCTCCTGCATGCTGATCAACCGCCGGCATCCACCCGGTGAAGACAATGGCCCTCGGATGGAGCTCAAAGGCACTGCAATGCGGCGCTCCATCTCAGGCACGCACGACTCGAATCATGGAGGTACCCCGCCGGCACCGCGGCAGCACCAATGCATGGGCCGCGACACGCCTTGCCATCCCCACTTCCCCTGCCGCCGGCCCCGTTGTCCATGCCGGTTCACGGATGAGGAGAACTCCTATGGCGTTTGACGCGCAGAGCCTGGCGCTCCGATTCAGATGGGCAAGGCACCAGGCGGACCAAGCTGAGCGATGCAACAGATTCTCAAGCGGAACTGCTTCAACGAACTCAGCAATGAATTAAGCGACGCAAATCCTGCGGTATTAGGCGGCAGACGTGATGGAGCCTCGACGATTCGTGGTCTCCATGCAAGGGATTACACCAAGAACGCCCTGATGGGGATGTAGCCGGGTGAGAGAGAGAGGGGGGGGGGGGGGGGGGGGGGGGGGGGGGAGGGCTGGAAGTAAAACAGGCAAGCCAGCCTTCCCTTCCAAACCGGACCGGTGCCTGGTAGGATGGCCTCTCAAATTTTTTAGGTATTTATTTGAGGACACCAATGACTGAGGGAATGGCAAAAGGTTTCATTTATTTTTCTCTCGGTAAAACAGTAAAATAGGCCCCTCAAAATTTGTTCCTGTTACGATCGTGCGTTCTTTTACCGTGTAGCTGATCATTCTTTTGCACTAAGGGGTAGTTAAAGCGATAGAGATTTTTAAATATTTGCACATATTTTTTTGCTGACTATTAATAATATGTGTTTAGTATGACCATTTGAGAGACATTTGAAGAAAATTTTCTTCGATGTAACATGAGCATGCAGCCTACTAGACTAGAATTTTTCTAGAATGTCTTTGTAAATCAGAGAGAAAATTTATTTTCAAGTTAAACTGAGACAAAAACCTTTATATGAGTATATGACATTTATAGTTTTTAAGTTTTATTAAGACTCATATATTTAAGATCCGTGGCAAAGCACGGGCCCTTGGCTAGTACTATTACAATGTTGAATGTCTAAAGAACTAAAACCAATCCACATGATGCTACATTCTTCATAGATAGTTGCTCCAAGGTCGCCGAAAAACCTCCATCCTTCATCGTTTCAACCACCGCCAAGCAATCAGTTTGCACAACAAATCTGTTGCAAACCAATGTTTTGTGCTAGTGGGAGCCCTTCTCTAAGTGCATATGCCTCTGCCATAGGGGTGTTGACCACATGCGCCAGATAACAATTTGAAGCTGCTATGCAGCGCCAACTGAATCTCTGACCTTCCCGGTGCTACTGTGAGTCAATGTCAAAACTGGCATGGACATTTATCGTCAAAACTGGCAAGGCGGAGCTTTCTGGAATAAAGCGACTCGTCGCGCATGGTGATGGTGTCCGACCGCTCCAACACTTTGGCGTTGTTTAAGTGTTCTTCGCCAAACCTGACATTTTTTTTTTGGTTTTGTTTAACTAAATATTCAAATAAATATTGTTAGTCAAACTGTACATTTATTCGAAACGAGGTTAGTAATTTCTTTGTGGTGCTTGAAAATATGTTCTTCATTGGGGGCCATAATGAACTACTTTAGTCTTTGCCTTTGTGGGTCATCATGGTTTTATAATGTGTTGCCTCGGTGATGGGGCATGGGGCCCTATCGCCTTACGCACAAGTCATCACCATCTTGATTCCATGTTAGTGGACCTTGGTCAGTGCGGTTCTAACACTGAAACCTCATGCAGGCGATACACCATTTTGTCAGAAAATCCATTACGTGGATAGATTTATTAATATGATGCATATTTTAGATACAATAGCAGGTGTAGCCTAACTGAGAGCACATTTAAGATTGACTGTCTTGGATTAAGTGCACTTTATTCCCTATCAAAGTCTTTAAAATCATGTATCCTAGATTTAATGCACTTTGATACATATTTGTTGTCAGTGTGCTTTCAATGGTATATATTTGTTGTGTCCTAATGGGCTTACAATTGTATAGATTTGTCGTCAGTGTGCTTCATTTCTTATTATTGATACTTTGCATATCACCCAGGAGACGGGATTTCTCCTTTTGCATGGTTGGCTAAAAAGAATATGAGATGATATTGCGAGTTCTACGGTCTGCGGGGTAATTGAGCATCAACAGACCATGTAACACTGGCGGAGCGCCCCATACGGCAGGGTGGGGCAGCTGCCCCAGCTAGCTTGCGGCAAAATTTTTGACCCCCCTCCCCTCCTCGCTGGAGCCCTTCCGTGTTCTTGCTGTGTGCCTGGTTCAGGAACAGCCAGCGGCGGCGATTTGTTTTGCGACTTTCGTCGGGGTTGAAGAAGAGAGGCATATGGGTCGCTGCTTCTGGACCTAGGCCGTTTGGGCTGCTGGGCCTCGAAACAGGAACGTCGACTGGCCTTCATCCACTCCAATCGACACTTGACGACGCCCCTGTCGCCGAAAGACTGTACGCCTCCTTCGGTCCTTCCCCGATGCGCAGCGCGGCGCCGCTCTGTGCCTCTGCTTGCTCTGCGCAGCGCGGCTCTGCATCACGGCGCGGCCTAGGCCAAGCCTGCAAATTTCGAATGCCTAGGCTCAGCTCGATCGTTTTGAATGCCGTAGCACTTTCCCTGCCAAGGTTTGTCTCTAACTTGGACGCATGAAGCTTTTGGAGTAGTTCTTCCTTGGTTACAATCAGTGCAGCACCGATGTTCAGTTCTTGTGTATAAATCTTGTAGCTTTGGAGCTGATTTCTGCTTCTTCAACCTCTGTCCGTGCTCCGCCATGGCCGATGTTGCCGGCGTGGCGTTTATCTTATTTAATTTGGCCTCTTGCTGTGTTGTGCGAACTGCAAAGGAACGACGAAGAAGGCAAGAAGCATTTTGCCCCACCTAAATTTTCGGCTGTGCTCCGCCACTACCAACCCCCCCCCCCCCCCCCCCCCCCCCCCCCCCCCGAAACACACACACATTTGATTATTTCCTACACTAATCGGTTGTATGTTGACCCAATTCACTAATTACTCTGTAATATTTCCATGCTAATTCGTCTACCATCTTACATTACAATAGCCCCTCCAAACTTCCATTGCGAGCTCTATCACTGGCCTAAGTTAACGTCCCTATGCAAAAAAAATCAAGAAGATTAACGCGCCCAAAATTCTTTCTGGAGTTTGAGCTGGTTCAAATTGACAATGAAATGTTGCTGGTTTAGTTTGCCAAGGTTCACATGTTCAGATTTAATTTTTGTGTTACCTCATTCTACCATGGCTCAGTTTGACATACTGATTGTGAGCATTAAAAAAACCAAAAGTGGGCAGGCCACCTACTGATTGTGAGCATTAAAAAAACCAAAAAGTGGGCAGACCACAACGGAGAGAGAATTAGGCCCGGTCAAGCCATGTGAACACAATTCGAAGGAGACGGGAAGCGTTTCAAGTGAATTCAACAACACAACATTTATTCTGATTATAAGCTGGTACAGAAGCACCTAGCTAACCGATGTGGTACTAATCCCTTGCCTGCAGGTAGTTATGACCAAAGGGGCGGCATGGGTCGGGCCCAAAAAGGGACATCCCATTTTGAAGCGTCTCCGCTTTAGCAGGATCGAGTCGGTATAGCGCTGATGAACAGACGCAACAGTACAACATATAAAAAGCACAAATAAGTCTTTAAGTGGTTACATTAGTCCAATTAAAACATAGAGTCGCACAGCGGAATTAAACGATACAGATACAAGTTCAAAGCTAATAGAAATACAAGCGCACGCGTTCACGATACAATAAGAACCCGCATTCAAAGCCATGAAGATGCGGACTCGGGAGGAGATCACTCCTCAGTCTCCCAGTGGGCTGTTCAACCAAAGGGAAGCTGGCCATCCCACTGTCCACCTCCACCCATAGAGTCAAGGATGAAGATGCTACCTGCAATAAAACATAAAGAGCCAAACCTTGAGTAACTAATACTCAGCAAGACTTACCCGTCAATGTGGCTAACTACAGCCGACTCCTAATATGCAAGGCTACAAAAGGGTTGCTGACTCGATAGCATAAAACCGCACTAATTACTGGGTCCTTACTTTCAAGTTTTAGTTTCAAGTTAAGTACTTATCCAATAAAGCAGTGTGCATATAGCTAAAACAGATATAAGTAACAATACATCAGATCATCAATATAGCAGTAATGAGATACAATAAATATAAGTACTAGCCATCATCATCAATCATATCACACTACGAGGTGACGCACTGAGCAAGATTGCTCATGACCGAGAGCGGCGGCATCGATGTACATCCTGCAGGAGAAAACCTGATCACACGACGCACACGCGTAAAGTCGCATGCGGCAACCGTTTGCAAGGGTCCCCCTGAAGCTATGCCGGATCCAACCCCTTCCGAGAAAGGCCTTCCCGCACGGTCCCCGTCCCATACGTACGCCCCGATTGGGAAGCATCCTTTCTCTCCCGAATACCATGATAGAAAGGGCAGGCTTCCACCGCACACCAGGGCAACTCGAGCTACCAAGTTTACTAGGCCCATAAAAACACTAGCATGTGATCAGTACGTTCGAACTTGCTCAATAGGGCCAGCAACGAACGGTCCTTAAGCGACATAGACGGGGCTACACCACCGTGAAGGCCCAGCCTTCTCCAACCATCCTACACAAACAATTCCCCGTTCGGTCTCAACAAATCCTAAATCCATCTAGTACAATCCAGGGTAATTCCTAACTCGCGAGTGGGACCTACCACTCGTCTTCTACCGTCCGCTAGCCACTAAGCATAGCAAGTTCTAACGTATCCTAGACCACATCTACAAAAATAGGACACAAGGTAGGATATGGAAGGGTAGTCCTAATGCAGTACTAAGGTTTCACAGCAACTCCTAATAAACCTAATGCACAATCAAATACTAGCCCTAATCAAGTGCAACAATAAAATCCTAAATAGGGAGGCATGCACCGGGGCTTGCCTGGCTCAGGAGCTACACTAGCTGGGTCAGCGGGGTCAGTGTCCTGCTGCGGCTGCTCCTCCTGCACCTCCTGGGCCTGCTCCTCCGGCAGCTGGAAGTCGAGCGGCTTCGGAGTCGTCTCTGTCACTACACGTTATGACAAGGAATAATGCAAAGTTAAATGTAAGAATATGATGCAATTAATGATTTAATTACGTGATAGGACAGTCATTTACACTGTAAGTGCAAATGATTAACTTTGTTAATTAATTTCGTCTGGAGTATTTCCTTCATTGATTTTCAATTAAATTAACCATTTAATCAACTTTAAGATGATTAAATAAATAATTCAATTTCGAAAATTAATTTATGTTCAGTGGCAATTTTCTGGTGAAAGTCACCACTGGAAGTGATTTATGGTGAAGTTTGACGATTTATTGTAACATGAATAATTTACAATAATTTAAACATTGCACAGAACGATTTAAATCATAAATAAATAACTAAACAGGATATGATAGTAGAAAAATGTTCTGTAAGTGTGTTATCAGTAGCTTAACAGGCATGCAAGATTTTAGGATTTATGGGGCGACAGAGAATTAATTATGATTTAAACAAGCTCTGGACACTTGTATTTATACAGGAAAACGATGAAGGGTATTAAGTGATCTGCTATTTTTCCTAGACAGAGAAGGGCACAAGGAAACTAGCAAAATTAGTTTCATACTTTTCGGAGATGTATTCGATTTATTATGCATTTTACAAATCTCAGGCAATTTCTGGAGAGTTAAACAATTTCGGAAAAGGATTGAAAATGGGCAGGCCAATCAGATCTGAACCACAAGAAGGGCCACAAGATCAGGGCCCCACCGGATCTGGGCTGCGCCACACCAGATCCAACCAGTGGTGTGAGAGGACACACGTGTGGCCGCAGAGTCGTCCACACGGGATCCTGCGTGGCCACACGGGATCATGACCGTGTGGTCCGAGCTGCGCTGACCGGAGCGGTCACCGGAGCGCGGCGGCGCAGCTCACCGGAGTGAGCTCCGGTGGCTCGCGGGGCTGGCCGAGGGCACGAAGAGGGAGCGCGGGAAGTGGGGTTTTCACCTCGACGAGCGGAAACTTGCGGGGTAGGCCGGAGGGTAGTCGGCGACGAGCGGCGGCGGGTGGAAGATGACCGGCGACGTCGTGGGGGCGGAGGGGTGGTCCTCCAGCTACAGGTGTTGGCGCGCGAGCTTCATAGCGACACGGGGAAGGGAGACGCGCTACAAGTAGATGACGAGGAGACCGGGAAGACTGCCGGCGACGACGAGCTCTTCCGCGGCGGTGAAGACCGGCGAGGGGAAAAACTCGATTCAGGCGATCCGGCTGCAGAAGAACGAAACTGGTGAGGCTTGGAGGGTGGGCAACTGAGAAGAGTACCTCACGGCGCGAGCAATCGACGAGCCACTCACCGGAGAGGGAGAAGACAACGGCGAACCGTTGAACTACCCCATGGCCGGACTCGAAGAAAGAGCTCGAATCCTTGGGCTCGCGGTACGCGGACGCGAAGACGACCTCGACGCTATCCCCAGGACGTCCTGGCGGCTCCACGGAAAGCTCGGCTGGCTCGGAGCTGGCTCGACGGCGATGAAACGCGGTGGAGCTCGAGCAAGCGGCAATGGCGCTAGGGTTTGGGGTCGGGGAACGGCGACGGGAGCGAAGGAAATGAGCGCGAGAGAGCTGGGAGAGGAGCGGGGTCGCCTCTTGACGTCGTCCGCGGCCGAGAGCGGGCCAGGGCGCCGCGGAGAGGCGCCGTACGCCGTCGGCGACGTGGTGGCAAAGTTCCTCCGCGCGCAGTGAGACGGACGTCGCTGACGAGCGGGTCCCACAGCATCTTTCGCATTTTCCCGAATTATTCAAACCAGAATTTCCCCCAAAGTTTGGCACATCAATTGGACTAGCAATTGAACTCCAAAAATCGCAAATTTGGTACCGTTGGAAAGCTCTTGAAAAGTTCTACCAACTGGCCAACATGCACATCTAGAATCCAAAGGAATTTCAAATGGCAGCTGGTCAAAGTTGGTTACTTTCTAAGCTTTGGGGATTTATTTGGGGAACCAGATGAATTTCAAAAATCATCAAAAATTCTCCAAAATTCTGATATCAGAAGGGCTATCTACTGATATTTTTGGTTGCTCAAGTTGTTATGGAAAATTTTGAGTTCCTTCAGAAGCTTGGATTTGGGAATTGTTTGGATTATTGAATTCGAATTCAAATTTGATTTCTTTTTTTGGTTTCAGTTCAGTTGGGATGTGGGTGCTGCCTGGTTCCAGTGACACGGGGTGTCACACATTTCATTTCAGGCCGTGCAGTGCGGGCCTACGTGCCCATCTCTTGGCCCATGGCATGGCATGCAGTAGGATAATTGTGTTGGACCGGCCCTCTAGCTAGGCACGATAGCCCGCTTTGCATGGCTGCTCATCTAGCCAATTTTGAAAGAATTTAGTGTCAAATGATGCAAAAATAGGTGTGATATCAAGATTTAAACCTAGGACCTAAGAGAATTAGAGAAACACACTTTCCACTAAGCTATAGCTACTAGTGTGTTTACATATAATATTAGAAATGTATTAATAAACTTTAGTCGTGATGTGTCGCCCAAGAGACTGCCGCAATTGGCCGAGGCACGAAACGAGCGGCTAGCACTGCATTTTAGCACTATAGCAATGTCGTTGTTCTTATGGATTTTGCCATTTCTCAGTCCATCTCCGCTGGGCCCGACCCACCACCAACTGGGGGCCTAGCTCCGCCACTGATCCAAGCGCACATACATTAACGACCAGCCGGCAAGCTGCACAACGATCATAATGATTTGAGCAGAGTTTTTTTTTTTTTTTTTTTTTTTTTTTTTTTTTTTTTTTTTTTGCGAATACACAGTACAACTTAGCCACTCACAACGCACGCACACTCAATTTGAGTTTTGCGAATACACAGTACAACTTAGCCACTCACAACGCACGCACACTCGCCCCTATGACCGTACATACGCAAACCCTACCCCTATGAGAATCTTCGAAGACTGAGCCGGCAAATCCTCCAGTTTGACGAAGTCACCACTGGCGCCTCGCTGTCGACGGCCACGTCGTCTACCGCTGAAAGCACAAATACCGTTAAATCCTAGAAAATTCGCTCCCACCGAGAGTCAAACCCAGGACCTCAAAGGTGCTACTCGGGTGCCTTAACCACTAGGTCAAGATCCCTTTCACGATTTGAGCAGAGTTGTTGTCAAGTTGTGCGCAATTTGGAATGCAAGGAGGAAAGTCGTTCACGAGAATATTTTTTAGACTGGGCCGGTAAATCTTCCAGATTGACGAAGTCACCACTTGCGCCTCGCTGTCGACGGCCACGTCGCCTACCGTTGAAAGCACAAATGCCGTTAAATCCTAGAAAATTCGCTCCCACCGGGAGTCGAACCCAGGACCTCAAAGGTGCTACTCGGGTGCCTTAACCACTAGGTCAAGACCCCTTTCACGATTTGAGCAGAGTTGTTGTCAAGTTGTGCGCAATTTGGAATGCAAGGAGGAAAGTCGTTCACAAGAATATTTTTTAGAGTACTCTGTCAACGCATTGCTTTGTTGATAGGTTCATCTCAGGAGCTGGCCAAGCTGAAGCAAAAAGGAGAAGCTGGCGGTACAGACACAAGCTCCCTGATGGATCCCTCCCCCGTCGGGTTCCAAGATTAATGTAGACGCGCCCCTGTCCAAGAACATAAGTTTAGCAACAATGGCTGTAGTGGCGCATGATGACAAGGGAACGTTCATCGGAGTGTCAGTGATTGTCATGGAGGGGCTCTCAGATCCAGAGACGGCCGAGGAAATGGTGTGTCAGGAAGGGCTTGCTCTTGCAAGCGATCTAGCGGTAAGGAAGTTTAGACTTGCCACGAATTGTGTTAATGTGATGAGGAGATTGGGTGGCTCTGGCAGGAGACCCTTATGGTCATATCACTCGGGAGATCATTATGGCACGACAAAGCTTCATCGCAACGGAGGTCGTGCATGAGAAGAGAGAATCTAACGGTGATGCTCATCGAGATATCAAGAGGAGGTCGGTGTATGAGTCTATAGTTAGACATGTTTGTTTTTGAAATCCTCCTGATGGAGTATGTACCACCTTACGTTCATCAAATCAATAAAGGCCGGTACTGTCCTTAAAAGCACAGCGGTGGCACATTACGTGCTCTTTTTGCTGGTGCTGCCTCGGCTGCACGGTCGACGGAGGTGCGGCAGCGTGTCATGCATGTCGAACCGTTCCTGGATACACAGACTCATACGTGGCGAAGCGCCTGACCATGCCCCGGTGCACGGCGCGCGCTGTGACCGTGTGACAGATCGACGACGATTTTCTATGAAAAGAGTTTGGCGCGCCGCAACAAATTTGGTTTGTAAGAAAATCGTTAGATGGACCCACCTTGTCACGCTCCAATCCCGGCAACGAAATGGGGAAGCGACTCAGATTTGCACCCTGTAGCAAAAGTGTGCCCATGGAGAGTCGAGTCCAACTCGAATCTTTGTACTCAGACACCTACGTACTCCGATTCAATTTCACGTTCCAGTTGCTCCGTTGCTATAAATCGCAACTCCATGCAACACCTGATCAATTCACTCATGACTCATCCGCTCGGCACCTGTATGGTTGTGAGTTGCCACGCAAGGATAGATGCAGCTCATGGTGTTTCTAATTCTTCGCAGCGTTTAAGGGGTTCAGAGAATGATTGTACTTTGGAATACTGTGTACCATCAGTAACGCACTAGTGCATCTGCAAATGTTTGATTTCATACGAAATGATGAAATATAAAAAGGAGTATTATTATTCTTCGTTCGATGTATATTCAATCTCTAACAAATGAAATATTTTGCAATTTCGTAATTTAAATCTTGTATCGTCATGAAAACACGGCCCAATTGGCGCATCAGCTATGCCTTCATATTGGTATGGGCACAATGTATATCGGTAACTCGGCCCAATGGTTCATGGATAGGACCCAAAAGAACAGTAGTTGTTTATGTCTTAAGCCTTTCAGTCTCTTCCTCTGTTTTTTTCTTCGAGGAAACTTTCAGTCTCCTTTTTCAGGAGGGTATGAGGCCGGTTTCCTAGTATATTTTCTTAATAAAAATATTGAAGCGATGCTAAAAAAAAGTATTGAAGCTTAGAATGACTGGATGAGAACTGGTGCTTTGTGTAAGATAGCATCTTTCGAATTTGATCTCGGTTGTGCATGACTGCATGAGCACCGGTGCTTTGTGTATATAATTTAGATAACTAGCCTGTCAACCCGTGCGCTTGCACGGGCTAGTAAGAGTTTGTTAAAAAATGATTACACATTCAAGATTTTGGATCAGGCAAAGGAGTATTTTTTCTGTCAATATCTGTGATAATATGGTAACATAATAGGACTGTAATTTTCTATAATATTGAAATATATTCTTCTGAACAAAAAACTTGCCGCCTTGTTGTGTAATGAAAAGACCATACACATAATACCATATATGGAAAATGCCTTGCAATTTGTCAACTATTGTTTAGTCATATGCAAATTTAATGTTTGTTTTCCATAGGCCTTAGCCTATTTAAAACTCTGAAATACAAATAACGAATTTCTTTGTTTATGTATTATTTGCACTCTTGTTAATATTTTACTATACTGTACCACTTATGGAAATCGGTCGACTATGGCAAGTGTTTCTATCAAATGTCTCTTTCTAATCCCCTTCCTCTATGTAATTTCTTGATTATTTCCTTGACATCCTACATTGAGCCCCAAGAATGTATCCTACCTTGTAATCGGTCGACTATGGCAAATGATTTTATTCATACATTGGTCTTCCTAGAATTGGATGTGGGAAGATGTTATCTCACAACTGTCTTGGCTCTTGAAAGGTAATTAGCAAGGCCACTGTTTTCTTAAAATTTAATGCCAACATTGTTGACCCTGTAAATCTACGTTCCTGCCAAACTTCTGCTCTCAAACTCACTCGTACAATATCTTGGGGATCTTCTATTTCTGCTAGATGTACGATATTATTTTCTTGTAAGTCTATTTATACCGCCCAGTATAAAACTCTGAAATTATTCTCTTGGTTGTTACCCTTCGCTAAAGCCTGTTCTGTAGGAGTGGATGAAATTATTCTGTGCGAATTCACCATGCACGATGATACGTGAAACCTCTTATTTATTTTACAACTTGATCGAAGTGGCTGTAACATTAGCATTTGTTTTGAATTAATCAGGACATGATATATATGCATTAATTCTATTTAGCAGCAAAGGAAAAAAAATCACGTAAACATCACCTGCAAGGATCTGGGAGCATGAAGGAGATGCCTCGCCTCAGCCTGCATGTTGTCAGTAGCAGATCAATCGCCCGCATTTGGTCAGTAGTCTCCTTTGTTCTTCTCTCTCCTGCTTGTCCTACTTTTCTTGTTGCCTTGCCTCAGCCTGCATGTTGTCAGTAGCAGATCAATCGCCCGCATTTGGTCAGTAGGAGATGTTAGTTTTCGTGTTGACTTCAGTCAACAACCGACCTAAGGGAGAAGGGGAGGCTTGCCTACCCTAATCCATCTCCTTTTGGGCCTTAACCCTAAAGCCCACTACTGCCATGATCGGAAGGCAGAAATAAGCCCAATTCAGGCTTGGCCCCGAGTCTACAGTGCCACCTATATAAGGGGAGGCTACACGCATCCCAAGGTTCGTCCTACGCAACCCTAATCCACCCACCGATCGCTAAGTGGCGCTGGAAGACTTGGAAGACCAACTGCAGTAGGGCAGACTCGCTATCGCCCTGAGGGCAATCGCCTGAAGACGCTCAATGAGAGGCTGCGCTACATCCCTGAACGTCATCGAGCCCTCGCCGTCACCTCTACACCAGCTGTCATAGACTCCACTACTGCTGGTAAACTAATCGATCCCTAATTCCGCATTAGATTAGGTGTGCTAGGTTATGATCTAGATCTCGACTGTTTGATCCTGTTTTAGCCCTAAGTATTGTTTGATCTAGACGGTATTGATCTATCAATTGGTATTAGTTAGCCAGGACTAGTCGAATTAGATCTTCTAGTCAAATTCAGTTAAGTTTTCTATCGATTAGTACTAGTTTTCAGTTAGTTTTCAGTTAGTCAGAGGTGATATTCAATTAAGATTAGTCAAGTTTTAGTTCTTATTTATTCCTGCGCACTAAGATCTTTGCTTCATCATTAAGTTTTAGTTAGTTTAATGATTGCGCAGTAAGTAATTAGTCATGATTTAGTTTAATTAATCTCAGTTTTACTCATGTTTAGACATTACAGTAAGTAATTAAGTTAATTTAGTTCATGTTTTAGTTCTTTACATTAAGCAGTTAGGGGTTAATCATCTATTTATTCATGCCATGTCGCAAATTGAAGAGAAATTAAGCATCTGGGCTCTAGGGTTTGCACTCACACACTAACCCTAACCCTAACCCTAAGCTAACATCAAGAGGACTCACCTCTCGGAGGCCGCTGTTCCGCGCCGTGCACTCAGATCCTGCACTTGCGCACGGTGGTACACTCCTCTCCTCGGTCGCCGACGAGGTCCCCACGGGCCGGCCGTGCGCGCGCACCTCGCCGGCGTAAGGACCGACCCGCGCGGCATCAGCCTCGCCGCGCGGGAACCCCGCACGCGCTCGGCGTCTCGCCGTCGTCGTCGTTGCCGGGCCGCCGCCGAGTCGCCGTCGTTGCCCCATCCGCACGACGGGCTCGCCTTAGGGCACCATGGTAGAGGTGCTCGACGGGGCCGCGCGCGATTTCTCGCACGCGTGCTCCGGCGAGCATCTCCCATGGCGCCGCGGTGGCCGGCCGGCGTCTTTGTCACGCTCCGGCGTCGCCGCACTCGGCGCCGGCTGCGGGGGAGGAGAGTGAGCGAGAGAGTGAGAGAGAGAGTGAGGACGCGGCGCTAGGGTTTCGGCCGGAGTTTTATTCCGAGCTCCGTGAACCCTAGCCGTCCGATCGTTCCCCTCTCGATCCAACAGCGCCGCGTGTCGCGTTAGTGGGCTGGGCCAAATGCGCCCAGCGCGCGCGCGTCGGGCCGCTTCGGCGGCCTGCTCGGAGGTTTTCGGGCCTCCAGCCCAACGGCCTGCGCTGGCCCGCTCCGCCTCGTGTTTCCACGCGGGCTGCGCCAAAGTTCGCGCTGGGCCGCGAGCGCGATTTTCAGTCTGGGCCGCGAATTCGAATTTTCGGCCTGCGCACGCGTTTTTCATGCTTTATTCATTTCTTTTCAGATTTAAGCATTATGTTTAAGCAACTTTGCCTGTTAATTAATGTTTTAAGCTAAGTTTTCAGTAAGTTAATTTTATATGTTGGTGTTTTACGTTAAATTAAGATTGAATCCACCAATATACTTTGAGATGCCTCTATTTAGATGGATCCACCGTGAAGTTTATTAAGAGTAAACTTGTGATTATTTCTGACCACCGTTGATTGATCATGAGTATTTTAAGTTAAATTTCGTTTGTTTTCCCCACCGGTGATGCAAATTGAAATTTATTTGTGTGATTTTAATCAGACCACCGTAGGGTTATTATCATGCATTTAATTTTGCATTTCATTGTATATCTTTACTAAGCTAAGTTTTTTCTTATTTTTCAGTGACGAACGTCAATGCTGCTGCCTCCGTCCTTAGCAACATCGAGAACCTCAACTGGG
The DNA here is from genome assembly GCA_007726485.1 of Eragrostis curvula. Lineage (NCBI taxonomy): Eukaryota > Viridiplantae > Streptophyta > Magnoliopsida > Poales > Poaceae > Eragrostis > Eragrostis curvula. The sequence continues at coordinate 34,542 of RWGY01000756.1, forward strand.
CAAACTTTCCGGACTGGAAGAGCAAGGTCACGACATGCTTGGCATGGATTGATCTGGATATGGCTCTAAGGGAAGAGAAGCCCGCTGCTCCTGAGGCTGGACAAGCTGCTACGCCTGCTTTTGAGAAATGGGAGAAGTCCAACCGTATGGCTCTCATGGTAATGACTGGCACCATCCTGGCATCAAGGGTGCACTCCCCACTAAGAATTCAGAGGGACATGACTACACTGCCAAGGAGTTCCTCGATAAGGTTGAGGAAAATTTTAAGAGCTCCTCTAAGACTTATGCTAGCACTCTCATCATGAAGCTAGTCACCTCTCAATACACTGGCACGTCTGGCATAAGGTAGCACATCTTGAGTATGTGTGACATGGCTCACAGGCTTAAGGAGATGAAGATGGAGATCTCTGACGGTTTCCTTGTTCATTTCATCATGACGTCCTTGTCATCTACCTTCAACGCCTTCAAGATCAACTACAACACCAACAAGTCCGTCTGGACCGTCAGTGAATTAATCAGCTATTGTGTTGAAGAAGAAGAGCGTATTAAGACTAAGAAGATGAAGGATGTTGTGAACATGGTTGGCAACCTTAACCTCAACTCCACTCCCAAGAACCAGCATGAGGCTAGCAGCAGCAAGCAAGGCCAGAAGGGGGGAGCGAAGCATAAGAACAAAGGAAACAAGAACTTTGCTCCTAAGAACAACAACAAGTTCAAGAACCACTCTAAGGGTGGTAAGATGTTGTGCTCCTTCTGTGAATCCCCTAAGCACCTTCAGAAAGCCTGTCCAGGCTTTAAGGAATGGTTGAAGCAACAAGGTAATTTTAAGTTTGATGTTGTTTCTTTCATTGATGAGTTATTCTTAGCAGATTTTTCCCCTAATATTTGGTGGATTGATTCAGGTGCCATCGTGCACATTTCTAATTCATTACAGGTATTCCGTTCGATCCGAACTATAAGAAGGGGAGAGCGAAACCTAAGAGTGGCTAATGGGACGGCTGTTGAAGTTGAAGGCGTTGGAAGCTTTGACTTAGAGTTGCTAGGAGGCTTCCAGCTTCGTTTACATGATGTCCTTTATGTTCCTAGTTTAAAGAGAAATTTAATTTCTGTATCAGTATTAGATGATTCGGGACATGTGTGTGAGTTTGGCAACAAACAATGTGTGATCAAGTTTAATGAGATTAGTATCGGTCTTGCTAGTCGGCAAGGCATGCTTTATATGCTCTCTCTTAATGATTCTGTGATGAATGTTAGTAATCTTTCATTTAAGCGTAAGCGTGATAATGAGACCTCTTCGCAATTGTGGCATCGTCGCCTTGGCCACATTTCGAGGGGGAGAATTGAGCGTCTCATTAAAGACGAAATAATAGAGAAATTAGACTTCTCCAATTTAGAGCAGTGAATCGACTGCATTAAGGGAAAATATGCTAAGACAATTAAGAAAGGAGCTACTAGGAGTACGGGCGTGTTAGAAATAATTCACACAGATATCTGTGGCCCTCTCTCGGTGACTTCGGTAGATGGCTATGATTCTTTTATCACCTTTACCGATGATTATTCCCGCTATGGACATATCTACCCCATAAGAAACCGTTCAGATGCGCTAGAAATATTTAAGATATATAGACAGGAAGTTGACAAACAGCACAACACCTTCATTAAGATTGTGCGATCAGACAGGGGTGGAGAATACTACGGGAGACATGCTGAATATGGTCAAATTAAGGGACCATTCGCTAAGTATTTAGAAGAAAATGACGTTAAGGCACAATACTCCATGCTTGGAGAACCACAGCAAAATGGAGTGGCTGAGCAGCGTAACCGCACTCTAATGGATATGGTAAGGAGCATGCTCAGTCATTCTAGTTTACCTGTCGAGCTGTGGTTGGAAGCATTACAGACAGCTGCCCATATACTTAATCGGGTTCCATCTAAGTCAGTTCCAAAACACCTTTCGAGTTGTGGAATGGGAAGAAACCGTCACTTAATTATTTAAAAGTATGGGGCTGTCCCGCTGAGGCTAAGCTATTTGATTCTCAGCAAAAGAAATTAGACTCTAAGACAGTGACTTGTCACTTCATCGGATACCCTGATAAGTCAAAGGGATACCGTTTCTACTGTCCTGGTCGATTCACTAAGTTTGTTGAAACCAGACAGGCCGTGTTTCTTGAAAACTCGGAAATTGGTGGTAATTTCCCGAAGAGGGATATAAGTATAGAAGAACTGCAGGTTAATCTTCCTGACACGGATTATCCAACACCTGCGTTTCAGTTCATACCGCTAGTCATTCCTCAGATAAGTAGCACAATGGCACCCACTGTCACTCAGGCGCCAGTAGTTCAGGCGCAAGAGATGCCGACGCCAGAAGTAGTGGTCCCAGCGCCAGACGTTGAGCACCAGGCGCCAGCAGCAGAGGTACAGGCGCAAGAAGTGCCATTAGCAGAACCTCAACCGGTCCCTGAACCTGCTGTGATCGAACCATTAAGAAGATCTGTCAGAGAAATGAGATCGGCTATTACTGACATTTATGAGACATAATTAAGTGAGGATTTGTATGATGTCGGGAACATGAACTACCCTGCCAACTTTAAGGAGGCAGTTCAGAGTGAGAATTCTGCTAAATGGATTGAAACCATGGAAGAAGAGCTTAAGTCTATGAATTCTAATCAAGTATGGGACTTAGTAGAAATTCCCGATAGCGTCAAACCAGTGGCTGTAAATGGGTCTACAAGACCAAACGTGACTCTAAAGGAAAAGTCGAAAGGCAAGGCTTGTTGTCAAAGGGTTTACGCAGAAGGAGGGGATTGATTACAACGAGACCTTCTCTCCTGTGTCTTCCAAAGACTCTCTTAGAATTATCATGGCAATTGTAGCTCATTTTGATATGGAGCTACATCAGATGGATGTTAAGACTGCGTTCCTGAATGGAAATTTAGATGAGACAATTTATATGGTTCAGCCGGAAGGTTTTACCATTAAGGGTAAAGAGAATATGGGATGCAGATTAAGGAAATCCATTTATGGCCTTAAGCAGGCGGCCAGAATGTGGAACTTTAAATTTGATGAAGTAATTAAGAGATTTGGATTTAAGAATAATGATATGGATCCTTGTATCTATATTAAATCCAAGGGTGGAAAGCTAATGATCCTAGTGTTGTATGTTGATGACATACTATTAACCTGCAACGATAAGAACATGTTATATGAGACTAAGAACTTCTTGTCATCTCATTTTGACATGAAGGATCTGGGTGAAGCCTCGTATGTACTTGGCATTGAGATACACCGAGATAGAGCCAAAGTGTCACACCCCAAAATTTCAATTTTGGGATGTGAACCGTTTTTCAAGTTTCAATGCCAATTTTCAAAGGTTTTTGTTAAATTTTGTTTAAATTGAATTTATTTTGTCTTATGAAATGTTTACCTCAAATGATTTCTTTTATTTTAGTTCAAAGATTTATTTTAAATGGTTTGATTATGAAAATGTTTAAATAAGAAAGTTTTAGTTTGCCTCAAAACTTTGACAATGCTTGTCTTGTTTTATAGTGTTTTATTTAATATGGTTTGAGTCTTTTTATTATTTTATAAACCAGAAAAATACCCTCTCCTAAATGGCCACAAATCCCCTTAATCTTTGCCTCATACCATTCTCTCTCTCTCTCTCTCTCTCTCTCTCTCTCTCTCTCTCTCTCTCTCTCTCTCTCAACCTGCAGAACATGCCACAGGCCTAGAAACCCACAATGCTTGTCTGCGGCCCAACTCTCCTCTTCATTTGTCAACATACAGTATGTCAAACAATTCACTACCAAACCTTCACCTTTTCACTTAATCCTTACTGCTCTTTAACTTTGTGTCCGTGCAAAATAAAGCAGCACTCACAGCCATGATCCATGCTCCATCAATTGCCGTCATGAGGAGATGAACAATCACCATTGTGGCCATAACTCGAATCCCACAAAAGCTGTCCGTTCTCCTCCCATTCCTGACCTTTCCTCTTCATCTCTAGGCCTATAAAGGCACACCAGGACGTCCATTGGCCTGGCACAATACCTCCCCTGCCTCTTCCTCTTCATTTCCATCCATTAGCCACGAATTGATCTTGTTCTCTCTGCTGCGTCCAGCCATGGCGACCTCGGTTGGCATCGACGTTCCCGGAGATCCAGCCAACGGAATGCCCTCAAATTTTACCAGCGCGTGCATCTTGAAGTCCTCTATAACATATCCAAAGATCACAGCAAGGAGATACCTGAATCGACGGGTATCTTCTTCGCAATTGTCACTTCTCCCTGTTCTGGATTCGCCCCGCGCGCAAGATGGTAAACCTCTCCATGTTCTTGCCTGTAAACTCGTTCATATGATGCGCCAACCATATCAAACTGTGTTCCATCAAACTATCTTTTGTTCTGCAGGAGATCCCTTTGAGATATGGCTCCATTCTTGCAGGAACGCGATCTGAATTTCAACTGTCGCAGCACAACGTTGCTGTATTCCAGCAGCTCGATCTCCAATTCTGGTGAATATATGTCCAAACCATCACAAGTGTATCGTGTTCCCAGTAATTCTTATCATTCCTGTTCAATACTTTTATTTAATCATGCACCCAATCATCCGGAACGCGGACGCACTCAGGGTGATGTCTGTCTGTCCGCAGACAACAGTGAACCTTTGAGCGTTCCGTTTTGTTTTCCCATTTCAAAGGATGGTTACATCCATGTTGAACCATGCCACTGAATAAATGATCTCGTGTTATTTAGGATGTTCTCTCCCTCTCACCAAATCACCAATGACGGTGACGTCTCTCCTCGATGTCGTGGCCATCATCCGACACCCGCCGCCGCCGGCTGTCCCGAATGTTTTCCGCTATTGCATACCTGTTGGTGAGCCTGTTGTGAACTCCTTTACACCTCCAAACTAATTTGAGCTCTTGTTGCTGCATATTGTTCTTAGCCATGTATGTTTGTGCTTGTTTGTTGTGTGCGCGAATAGGAATATACGCTCGGGAAACGCACGAAGACGATGAAGACCAAGAAATCAACACTCACTGAGCAGCAATACTCTAAAGAGGCAAGTGTCCTTGATGCATTTTGTATCCAAGTTTATAAATGTTTTGTTTATAAAATTGCATGCTCGAGTCAAATGAATGCGAACCTATGTGTAGGGTTTACTAGATTTCCATATCATTTCCTTGTCGCCTTAGTTTCCTTTACTGTTTATGGGTAGTAACTTGCTTAGCCTTGCTCTGTGTCGGGTTGGGAAAGATTTAACATGATTATTTGAACTATATATGTCACACATGAGGGTTAAAGGCTAATTTCTTTTAGCAACATGATTGGAGATAGGGATTTGGGTGATTATGGTATGGGAGCTGTGCTGGGGTTACCGGCAGCTCAGGGACTGTGCTGGGGTTACCGGCAGTCCCTTGGTTTGTTGTTGATCACCTAAATCTAAGGACCGGTTCGTGGAGCGACCACCCATGAAAACCGTATAGCCACGAGTCCAAGAATGGGCGCGGCCTGGCGTATTACATTGTGGAGACCAGTTCTGTGCGTGCCAAACGGCGGTGCGAGGAAGGCGGGTATGCTGGAATCGTCGGGAGAGAGATGTGTGGGGACAGGAGAGTTACTCCTCGGAACCATCTGGCACAAGAGGGGGCCTCTAGGGGTCAAGGGTATACTTCCCCTATCGGTGGAACCTTAATGGGCACGTACAAGCTGGAGGAAGCTCTGGAAAAACCTTGTTGTGATCTCCTGGCCGCACACCTAAGGAAGTGTGCATGTGCTTGGCCGGCATGGCATAAGGGAGACTTTAGTCCACCTGGCAACAGGGGACGGAATCACAATTCGTGGGGAAATGTGTACAACCTTTGCAGAGTTAAAACTGTCATGACAGCCGTGCTCACGGTCAAGAGCGGCATGGACCCTCACACGATTAGTTGGGACTGATGGGTGGAAGGGCAATCACAGTGGGGTAACTGTGATTGGGTATAGGTGGAGTAACCTGTAGAGACGTACAGGGTGGTGGGAACCCTTAATTTTGGTAAGGTGGAGTAACCTTGGCCGTTTGGAGATATATATCACCTAGTAAATAGGAGTGCTTTTATTAAATATTTTACTTAACTGCATTTATGCAAATAAACCCTTATAAGCCTTTTTTGTTATTTGCCAACATGTCATACTTTCCCCCACTTGCTGAGTACTCTATGTACTCACGCGGACCCAAAACCATCTTTTATTTGTTGCTCAGTGAATGAAGACATCGAGGACTACTTGAAGGTGAAGAAGCGGTGTTCTAGGCATGCGGTCTTCCGGTCGACTTCCTGTGGGATTGAAGGACGCCAACGCTTAGATTTATTTTTCTGCTGCAATGTAATCTTTTCTTTTAGACCACTTGGTCATTCTTGTAACAATGTTATCGATTTAATAAAGATATTGTTCTTTTATCACATATATTGTCCTGTGTGCGTGAAAATTGATCCTGGGCACGCATACAGATGCATTCGGTTTTGGTCGTTGAAACCGGGTGTGACACAAAGGAACGCTAGGGTTATCTCAGAAAGCATATATTGAGAAAATGCTTAAGAGGTATAAGATGGATAAGTGTAATACATCTCCTGTCCCATTTCAAAAGGGCGATAAGCTTCATAAAGGTCAGTGCCCTAAGAATGATTTAAAAAAGAAAAGAATGGAGAACGTTCCCTATGCATCAGCTGTTGAAAGCTTGATGTATGCGCAAGTTTGTACGCGTCCAGACTTAGCATTTGCAACCGGAGTTTTTGGTCAATATCAGTCTAACCCAGGATGGGCTCACTGGGTGGCTATTAAGAAGGCATTAAGATACTGCCAAGGCACTAAGGATTACATGCTCACATACAAGAGGACAAACGATCTTCAGGTCGAATGTTACACGGATACCGACTTCGCTGGTGATAAGGATGAATTGAAATCCACTTCTGGATATGTTTTCACGCTAGCGGGGGGAGCGATTTCATGGAGGAGTGCTAAGCAGTCAGTAACATCTGGATCTACGATGCAAGCTGAATTCGTGTCATGTTACCATGCCTCGGGACAGGCAATGTGGCTTAAGAATTTTATTCCGGGATTAATGATTGTTGATAATATCTCGAGACCTATCACAATGCACTGCGACAATCAAGCCGCAGTTTTCTTTTGCGGTAATGAAAAGATAAGTAGTGCTTCTAGGCACATCGACCTTAAGTATCTTATCGTGAACGAAAGGAACCGGGACCGCATAATTAAGATTGAGCATATTGATACTGAGTTAAATATAGCGGATCCGCTTACCAAAGGTTTACCACCACACCTTTTTGAGACACATGTCATTTATATGGGTCTGGTGGATAGCTTTGATAAGGTCCTGGTTTAAGGGCCGTTAATCTTCCCCAAATAAGAATAAAAGTCCTGACAAAGTTTCCTAGTGGAGGCTATGGGTAATGTTGTCCCAGTGTGCCGTGGGCTGCTGATGACACATTGGTCTGGTGCTCGCTGGTTTACTGAGGAGGGATTAAGATTAAGTTAAGAGTAAGTTAGGTTTAAGTTGTTGACCATTCGGTCAAGGGGAGAATGTTAGTTTTTGTGTTGACCTCAGTCAACAACCGACCTAAGGGAGAAGGGGAGGCTTGCCTACCCTAATCCATCTCCTTTTGGGCCTTAACCCTAAAGCCCACTACTGCCACGATCGGAAGGCAGAAATAAGCCCAATTCAGGCTTGGCCCCGAGTCTACAGTGCCACCTATATAAGGGGAGGCTACACACATCCCAAGGTTCGTCCTACGCAACCCTAATCCACCCACCGATCGCTAAGTGGCGCTGGAAGACTTGGAAGACCAACGCCGTCGCCGCCCTACAGTAGGGCAGACTCACTATCGCCCTGAGGGCAATCGCCTGAAGATGCTCAAGGAGAGGCTGCGCTACATCCCTGAACGTCATCGAGCCCTCGCCGTCACCTCTAGACCAGCCGTCATGGACTCCACTACTGCTGGTAAACTAATCGATCTCTAATTCCGCATTAGATTAGGTGTACTAGGTTATGATCTAGATCTCGACTGTTTGATCCTGTTTTAGTCCTAAGTATTGTTTGATCTATTGATCTATCAGGAGATCAATAGCAAGATCCAGCTGTAGTTTAACGTGTGCAGAGCTAGCAACTACAGCAAGGACTCGACCGCTCGATCTGCGGCGGCGGCGGCAAGGAGATGGCTTCGCTCTTAGGATTAGCGACGAAGGCATTAATTCCGTATGTGTTGGTTTCTCGGTCATGGCTCTACACGTACGAAATACAAAGGAAGGAAGACGCGCTGGACTGCTGGCCGTTTTTTGTTTTTGTTACAACTCTAGCATGTGACAGGTACTACACGGAACTATAGATTAGATCTAAGGGCTATCGTTGTAAATGAAAATTGTAATCTTACAACCAACGGCTGGATGTTTTGCTTTTTTCTCAGAATTTCAAAGATTTTTGCTCCGATTAACGTGAAGGCTCCAAAAAAAGCCTCTAATTATTAAGACTAGCCGGTCAACCAGTGCAATCATGCACGGGCTAGCTATTATACATATTAGTTATAAGAAACATATGTGTTCCCAGATTTCTTATATTTGGACATAGGGAATGATTTTGTTTCTCCTACCATCGGTGGTACTACCATTATAACTTAATCAGTACAAAAGAATGGTACCATTGAAAATCATGTTTCTTATACCATCTCTATGATAATGAAATGACTCATAAGATATAGAGCAAATTCCTTATTTGCCATCGAAACTTTAACTCTTCCCTTATTTGCCATCGAAATTATGCATTTCCCTTACTTGCCATCAGATCAAAATTTACTTCCCTTATATGCCACTCTAATCACTTTGATGGTTAGATTATCTTGCTTCCGTGCTGCGTTATTCGTGCTGCAGTAGCGAAATGGAGTCGTCGCGGTGTATAACATATGCAAAGAAAAATTCAAAATTTTCGGATGAATATTAGAGGCAATATTTTATTTTTATGCAAAATCACCTTAAATATTCATCCGAAAAATTTGAAACTTTTTTTTGGCATAAAGTACACATTGAGACAAACCTATTTTTGTACTGTGGCATGAACACTGTTGTGACGCGAGCAAAATTTTCTATTAGCCAAAGTGACATGAGTGGCAAATAGGGGAAATGAATTTTGATCCGATGGCAAATAAGGGAATGACATAATTTCGATGGCAAATAAGGGAAGAGTTAAAATTTTGATGGCAAATAAGGAATTTGCTCTAAGATATACTCTCTAAGGCCATTCTCAATGGCTCTTTCATTTGCATTTAATTAGATGCCACATCAACAAAAATAGTGACATGGCAAGAAATTTGTTATGAAAGAAGGGAGATCCTTTCATCTCCATGAAAGGATGTCGGTGTTGTTTCCAACATAATGAAAGGCAAAAGAAAGTGGATTGAGAGTCTTTCATTTCATCCTCAAAGACTCCAACCAACAAATGAGTGCCACCTAGCAATGATTTAATATTTTAGCAATCTTATGAAACTGTGCACTCAGAGATGCAATTTCATTTCACTGGATAAGACCACAAAACTGATGTGTCACTTTGGAAAGTGTGAGATGAAAGATGCCAATGAGACTGGCCTAAGCTCTCTGTTGCAATGAAATATAAGTGTCGTAGCCCTAGTTTCCAGATATTCCGAACCCTATTTTAAGATTTTTCCGAAGACTTGTCTTGCACGACATGGTTTACGGAAAGGTTACGATCTCCTTGATAGATTCGGAGGAGGAACATTGTAGTTTAGAAAGGACTATAGTAGGCGGTAACCGGCCTATAAATATTCATGTAACCCCTATGGGGAAATCTATCTGGCACCCTGCGAAACCCTAACGCAAAGGTTGCCACATTATACAAGATCGCACTGGACGTAGGGTTTTTATCCTTCGGGAGGCCTGACCCAGTATAAACCCTCTGCGTGTTCTTAGATTGATCTCGCTAACCATGTTGCTCCCACGATCCAAATATCTGCCGAATAACCCCGCTCAATCGGGTGACGACAGAGGCGCGCCAGGTAGGGGGGCAGCGTCGAGATTCCGTCCAGAGCATCAGATGGGATCCGCGAACAACATGAATTTTCCTGTCGGCGCCGAGTTCCGCTTTGGATCTTTGACCTTCGTCGCCGACGGGAACGGAGATCTCCAGCAAGTCAACCTGCCAGAGGCGCAGGAGGCGCTTCTGGCGGAATTGGTGGCTTCGATCAACCTCAACGATGGAGCCGTCCCGGAGAAGCAAGAGACGACGTCTTCAGGAGCGCATATGCCGTTCGGGTTCATGAACTCGGCGGATGCATTCCGGGGGGCTGCGACAGGGGTATGGGGCTCTCCTTCGGGAACCCTACCGGAGGCGGAATCCTCTTCGGATCCGATCTCTGGCTCTGCCCTAGAAGCGTAAGTCGTCCAGGCAATACTGAAAGGACGTTACTTTCCGGGCTTCGGGATCGGGAGCCGGACAGTGATGATGAATCATGGGACAGTGAAGATTGCCCCGAAGTTGGAGGAGATTCCGAAGATGAAGGCATCGATCCCTCTCGCCAAGTATACATGGCCGGGCGGGCTTCGGAGGTATCCTCCAGCAGCGCACCCACCATCAGATCTATCAGATCCCAATCTCGAGCTCCGTCCGATGTCACGCCGCGCAACCTTGGTCCAGAGTTTGACGCCATTCGGCTTCAGACAACGCTGGAGTCGCTGAACCGGCTGGCTCCCGATGGTTCTCCCTTGGCCCCATTGGTACAACAAGTCGCTGAGATCGCGGGTCGCATCAATACGACGCCGCCCGTGAACAATGTAGCAGCTCCAGCCGCTCCTGTCACCAACCTCCAGGGAAGGCTCGGACCAGTCAACAATGAAAGGCTTGCTGCCTCTGAGCATGTGTCATCTTCTGATCGTCGAAGGCGACAAGGTCAACCCCTGGCGCCATCTGATGCCCGCCATGTCTTGAATCGACAGCGTGGGGCTCCCTCCGTCCACCAGCGCCTGGGAGGACGACCTTCACAAGCACCAAGACAGCATTCTGAGTCCACAAGCACTCCTCGCCTAGCATCTGAAACAGGGCCACCTGCTTACCAAGCCATTGGTTCCTATCTCCGATCAGTGCGATGGCCCGAGAAGTTTAAGCCGAATATAGTAGAGAAGTACGATGGTAGCACCGATCCCGGGGAGGTCCTGTCTATCTACTCCACGGTGATCGATGCAGCCGGAGGTGATGAAAGGGTCAAGTGCTGCTATCTACCCACCGTCCTAACCGGTGCTGCGCGGACGTGGTTGATGAATTTGCCACCCTATTCCTTTGATTCTTGGGTTGAGCTGACGAATATCTTCAAAGGAAACTTCCAAGGCTCCTACACTCGCCATGGCACGGTGGACCAGTTGAAGAACATAAGACAGAAGGCGGACGAGTCACTTCGGGACTACACGAAGCGCTTCTGCCAGATGAGAAACACCATCCCGAAGATCCATGACGTGGAGGTCATCGGAGCATATCGGGATGGATGCTTAGATGTGAAGACCGTGGAAATGATCGCCGAAAAAGAGCCGACTATGGTCGCTGAGCTCTTCGACATTGCAGAATCTTGTGCTAAAGCGGCTGATGCCCGAGCACGCCTCAATGATGGCTGATGGAGTGTTGTACCGAAGAGCTCCTAATGGGATTCTGCTACGATGTGTATCTAAGGAAGATGGAGTCAGGCTGCTGCATGATATACATGGGGGGATTTGCGGCGCTCATACCGCATACCGCTCCCTTATGGGTAAAGCTTTTCGTCATGGGTTCTATTGGAACACGGCGAAGCAAGATGCGATCAACCTGGTTAAGACATGTGCCAACTGCCAGTTCTTCAGCAAGCAAAGCACGCGGCACGCTCAGGAATTGCACACCATACCCCTGTCGTGGCCGTTCGCCATCTGGGGTATCGATATTTTGGGGCCTTTTCCGAAGGCAAAAGGAGGATACAAATTCTTGTACGTGGCCATTGACACGTTCACGAAGTGGATTAAAGCAGAGGCGGTGACGCGCATTACTCACGAGGTGTCGGTGAAGTTCATGAGAAGTGTGGTGACAAGGTTTGGAGTTACAAAGAAGTTAATTTCCGATAATGGAAGGCAATTTGTGGGCAGTAAGTTTGAAAGATTTTGTGCCGATCATGGGATCATACATCCCACTTCTTCGGTGGCACATGCACAGACCAATGGAGCAGTTGAGAGAGCCAATGGCATCATCATGAGTGGTATGAAGACACGAGTATTCGACAAGCTGTCTGCTAAGGGAAAGAATTGGATTGAAGAATTGCCGACAGTGTTGTGGTCTGCCCGGACATCAACAAGCGCGCGACGAGAGATACGCCATTTTATTTGGTGTATGGTGCTGATGCAGTGTTGCCACCTGAAATACACCTGGGGGCTCATCGCGTGACAAATTTTTATGAAGATGCACAGCCTGATGCTCGAGAAGTTGATCTGATATTGCTTGAAGAAGAGCGTGATACGGCATTAGAACATGTGAAGCAGTACCAAGAGAAGCTGAAGAAGCAGTATCAGAGAAAGGTGGTTGGAAGAACTCTAAGCGTGGGAGATATGGTCATCAAGAGGGACATTACCACTAAAGACAAACATAAATTGTCTTCTCCGTGGGAAGGTCCATTCTTAGTGGTTGAAGATCCTGGCTTAGGAGCATATGTTTTAGCAGAAGTCAACGGTGGCATATTGCCAGGAACTTGGAATACTGATCAGTTACGTCGGTTCTATGTGTAAAGATTTTTGAAATAAGATCAATAAAGTGCAATGTTCAGCTGAAATAAGATTGTCCCTTCGGACCTGAGAAATTCGTCCCTTCGGACCACGCAAAGGCCAAGCCCTTCGGCTAGTCTACTAAGTTTGGTCGCTGTCCTGGCCACACGTTTGGTTTACAGGCGCGATACGAACAGCCTTTTCAGGCACCAAAGTGTTGTAAGACTTAGCCACAATGGTGGTTTGATAAGTTATATGGCCCCCTTGTGTAAAGGTTTGGGGGGAGACCCCTAGCCCCATGTTGGTTTTATAAGCTGGATCTCCCCAAACAGGTCGCACGTTCGACCCAAAAACACTTAAAATGTGTATAAAATAGAACAATCTACATGCCTTGTTGATTTGCTATTTTCCTGCACACACTTAAAATTGTGTACTGAAAGCAGGGGGGGATCATACAGGCATTAAAGCATTGTTCGGGCCTTTGCCTAATTATCATTAAAGCATTAATTGGGCCTTCGCCCCATTGTTCAAAAAATTGGGCTTTCGCCCCATCATTACAGAAGACTATTGTTTATTACAAGCTCTTTACATAAGAGCCAAATTATTCCTGGTCATCACCAGGCGCGTCATCTTCAGCGGATTCTTCTTCAGCCGGAGCAGCTTCGGGGATCAGGTTCAAGGAAGTCACGAAGACGTCGGTGGCGGCATGGGTTTGATTCATCAAGGCGTCACGCTGAGTTGCATCACACTTGAAACCTTGATCTAGGAGGCTGAGATCTAAGTTTGGAATATGATGCTGAAACAGGGCTATGGTGTAGGCGCTGCCAGAAATACACCGAGCATACCCTACTTCAACAGCATCGTCCTTCTCTGATTTCAGTCTGCATTCCTCAGCGTCAAGGGTTGAAACTCGCTGCTGAAGAAGTTGCACATCCTTGTCTGTAAGCTCCAGTTTCTCTTTCAAGGCTTTAGATTCGTCCTTCAAAGCTGACAAAGGGAGAGACATAAGAGATAGATTGTTGATCAAAAGATGTCTATGAAGAACTAGTGCAAAGATACTTACTGTCAACTGAAGTAGCCAAGGTGGCGTTGGTGTCCTGCAAGCTCTTTACTTCTGAAGCATGAGCAGTCTTGAGATCAGCCAAAGCTTTATTAACCCCAGTCAGAGCTGCTTCTAATTCAGTTATCTTGGCCTCCTTTTCTGCCAATAGTGAGTTGGGGGCTGCTTCAGAAATCTTGAGCTTCAGTTGTTCATTCTCCTGCCGAAGATCTCGAACCATGGTGCTGAAAGCTCTGCAGGTCTTCAAAGTCCAAGTTTCTGCTGTCTCGACTTCTGCCTTGATTTTGCTAAACATTGCGGGCCCTGGAGAAGGACCCGAAGGAAGCTCAACTGCTGGCATCATCACGGCAGAAGTTGAAGTCGCAGCAACATCATCAGCTCCTCCAGCTAACACCCGAAGCCTCTTGGCACCAGGTTTCCTTTGATCCTGGGATGCACGAATCTGAGAAATACGCGAGAATCCATGGAAGAGGGTACCAAACACTATTGATAAAGGTACCTGGTTGCCTCGGTCAACAGTTCCTCAAACAGCTGGCATTTCTGGTACAGAGTCTGTTGGAGGAGGCACGGGAGCAAGCAGCGGAGTTCGGCCTCTCCTCTTCCTTGGACGGAGTGGCTGCACCTGTGGTACAGTAACTTCTCCCGAAGCGCTGGGCTTGGATGATCGAAGTTTCCGAGTAGTTCGAGGCTTCGGAGGCGCATCGGACATCAATGTGGCCTTTACTGCTGCTACCTTTTCCTTCAAACTTTGATGGTCTACATCATGCACCTGAAGATAAATGCAAGAAGAAAATTATGTGAAGTCAAGAAAAATTGAAGATACCAAGATTGAAAGAATAAATTCTAACCTGGCCTTCGGGGACAGTGAGAATGTCGTCTGCAAATGCTTCAGCTAAGCTCTTCTTCTGAGCTTCGCTGGGCTCCTTCTCACTGCTGCTGCTATCCAGCACCATGGTGCTTTCCGCACCCCCTTCGGAAGGATCAGGTTCGAACATATCCTAGAAGCATAAGAAGTGATAAGTGATTCGCATGGCAAGATAATAGAGTAAATATGAAGATATATACCTCAGTGGCTGGGTTCGTGGCGCTATATGGCTCTGGGAAGCCTTCGGGTCTGGGCTGAAGATCAGACTCGAGAATGGTGTACACGCGCCTCTGGACCTCCTCTTCAGGTATTTTGTCGACTACAAGAAGATTCAAGGTAATAAGTAAAGATGATTTATTAAAGTGAAGATATGAAGACAAAAATAAGGATCAAATTTTAACCTTCGGAAGGAAGCCACTTCGGATTTCGGGGCCCGTCTCCGAACATGGCTAAGGGTTCCCGATGTTGAAGGGGGAAGAAGCATCTACGGACATACTCCTCCACGATGTGTTCACCCCTCAGTCCATTGGTGGGGGAGCCATTGGAGCTGGTGGCGTCATCTTGATGCTCAGGATTTTGCTCAGCGGCGACAACGGCCCTATTGGGTGAGTTGGAGGCCATGAGGATTGATCTAGGGTTTGTGCGCGGAGGAAGTGGAGCTAGGGTTTAAGCAACAGCAAGGATGATGCGGAATGGGGAAGACAATTGTGGCGATTGGGTTTTATGGGCTCTCACGACTGTTTGGCTTCTCAGAGAAGGCAACCCTGCCCGGCAAATGCGCTCGCCAGTGCAATTCTGCGCGATATTCCCGTTAATTTAAAAGTTATTCGGATTTTGTTGCCCAGATTTGAGGGATTTGTTATAGCAAGCTTGGGAATATTTCCGTTGAGTGTGCGTGAAATTATTGCCGCCGGAAATTATACCATTCTTTGAAGATTGCTACTCTCCGAAGATTGTTATTCTCCGAAGAGAGTTATTTCCTGAAGGGGTCTATTCTCCGAAGAGAGTTGGTTGTTGAAGCAGTGTTTTTCGAAGAAGGTATTCTCCGAAGGGATTATTTCATTATTGTGGTTATATTGTGAAGAAGTTCTTTCCCGAAGGACTTATTTAAAGAAGAGACATTCTCAGAAGATATACATCATTGCAAAAACATGAAGATGAGACTGAACATACGTATATACTTGGGATTGAAGGCAGCTTTTTATTCATTAATCCGAAAGCCCTATTACAAGATCTAAGTTACATCTGAAGCTTTGGGAAGTACTTGACCCTAACAGAAAGATGGAAGACAAGGATGAGGGAGATGCTGGGCTCAGGTGTGAGCAGCACAGGGATATCTCGTATCCCTAGTTCCGCTGCTCATCAGCGTCCTCAGAAGGGGCTCCGACGACATTGGAGGAAGTGTTCTCTGTGCCCCCACTGCTTGCGCTTTTGAAGAGGGACACTCGAGAAGAGATATGGGTGCCCCCCATGTTAGAGTCAAGGACCGGGTTTGCAACTCCGGTAGAAGGCAGAACCGAACCAACGTTCGGAGGAATAACGAGAGCTGGAGAACCTGCAGGGCTGGGATCCGCAGGAGCATCCATGTCCATGGAGCCACCGCCATCAGAATCGTCGTCGCTGGAGTCGTCGATGGAGACGATGTCGGCGTCGGCAGGGATGTCGCGTGACCCCTTGTTCAAGGCCACATGAAGACGCCTTGCGTACTCTTCATCGTCGATGTCTTCCTCCAAATCGATAATATCGGCTGGATTTGGGGGAGGGCTTGGAGGAGGAAGCCCGTAATCCACCGCCTCTGTTGGAGGAGGAGGAGGAGGGGCTGATGGATTAGCAAGCTCAGGAGGGCTAGTCGCTGGGCTCTCGTGAGAGGGAGCAGAAGAAGAAGAACCAGATGCGTCGGTGAAACTGGTGTTGAGCCACCGGGAAAACCTAGGGTTGACGCATCTCTTGCGCCCCATGGTGAACTTGGTGGAGAGGATGATGTTTGGAGCAACCGAAACCTCCGAATTTATAGCCTTGAGGAGCGGCGTTTCAGTTGCTCGAAAAGTCAAGTGAGATAATTATTATTTTGCGAGTTTCCAAGGATACAGGAAGACGAGGTGATGCATCGCTGAAGATTCCGTCAGATTGGTCAGATAATAAAGACAAATTTTGACTTGTCAAGTCGAGATCCTTTTTTATTGTTGGAAGATTTGTCAGAGAGAGCAAGAGAAGATGGATTGAGATTTGGTGTTCGGAATTCCGAAGATATTCATTCCGAAGATGCTTGTTCCGAAGTTCTTATTTTTTGAAGATGGTGGTTAACTAGTGAAGATAGTTCGGTATGTCTGGATCCTAGGTTGACGGCAGAACATATCCCTCGTTATGTTCTCATCTGAGAATGAGGATGCCAAGTGACATGTTCAGGGGCTTATGTCGTAGCCCTAGTTTCCAGATATTCCGAACCCTATTTTAAGATTTTTCTGAAGACTTGTCTTGCACGACATGGTTTACGGGAAGGTTACGATCTCCTTGATAGATTCGGAGGAGGAACATTGTAGTTTAGAAAGGACTCTAGTAGACGGTAACCGGCCTATAAATATTCATGTAACCCCTATGGAGAAATCTATCTGGCACCCTGCGAAACCCTAACGCAAAGGTTGCCACATTATACAAGATCGCACTGGACGTAGGGTTTTTATCCTTCGGGAGGCCTGAACCAGTATAAACCCTCTGCGTGTTCTTAGATTGATCTCGCTAACCACGTTGCTCCCACGATCCAAATATCTGCCGAACAACCCCGTTCAATCGGGTGACGACAATAAGTATAGAGAGTATATTTTCTAAAAGTTTGTTCATCATTCATTTTATCACATATTCATTCTGACTATTTTAGTTTAAAAAATATCAATCTTTCCTTTATCTATAATATTGCTTCATTACCCTCACCAACTGGGTTAATGCGCACATGTAAGGACATTGCCTATACAAGCACTGCACATGTTGAAGGGCATGTTCAGAATAAAACCATTATCTACACATTCAGAGAAGAGAACAATGTGGATAATTAGGCCTACAATAAGTTCTACTACTTTTGTTGTTGTTGAATACGTTAAAACTAACTTGCTTTTGGTCATTTTATCATTTTTTTAAATTATCACAAACTTTATGCAAGGATCCCGCCCTTTGTTCATTTTTTTATTAAAATAAAATTCCCCAAAGTTCAATGAACAAATAACATTAGTTCGGGAATTAATCAGATTGAGCTAGCTAGTTACCTAAACTTTTCTTTTTCTATATATATGAAAGTGTAAATTTGATTTATCACACCCCATAAATACAATGTTGACCTGCTAATTAAGATTTGTAGTATTCTTTTGTTGATGCTTATGACCTATGTGCGAATTGGCTCGCATACACAGGAATTTTTAAATTCACATATTATTAAGAAATGACAGTCCTGTGTACATTCTCTTCAAAATGCTCGTCTCCTTAATGCAACTTAGATAATGTTGTGTCATAAATTATACTTATCTGATAATATGTAAAAGTTGAACATGTAGCTTTTTGCAGGCTGCCAAAAGCAAGCTGCATATCCGGTAAACAATGGATCATGAGCAACTCACCATAGAGGACAAAGAAAAGATACCTGAAGACATATGAAGTGCTTTATGTTACTCTTCAGTCTTTACGTTACAGAAAGGTATATAATTCAATAATCCAGTAAGTGCCTAATTTCAAGACAGAAATGAGAAAGAAAAAGGGAAACATGTAGAGCTCACTGTGTTGTTACTGCAATGAATATTAGAGTGGTTAATTATCTTAGTTAAATTAAAATACATAATGGTTTTGCCACACACCAATGTCCGGCCCTATACAGCAAAAGGGATGAAGTTATAGCCCATTTGACAATCTATTGATATCACTTAAATTGCTTCAACTGGACGAAAGTATTTGTTGTGCAATATATGGCTGCTATACATTCTGCATAACGAATTCTCATCGGAAGTTGATTCACTTAATTGAATAGGAAAAAATAGTTGCAACAGTAAAAAAAGGTTAAAGTGGTGCAATGGAAGCAAGACCAAGCTTCATAGAACATCCTGAATCCTAACATATCAATTCTTTTGAATAACTGGTCATCAACATAAAACATTCATAGATAAAATATGAACTCGAGTGACCATTCAACTTTGTTCCAAGGCCAATTCTCCATTTTCTTTTAAAAAGAATGATCATAGCTCTTAGATCTAATTTTATTATCACAGAACGCTATACACATGTGCTTTTAAGAAATATGTGTCCAACTAAATCAATAGTTAGAGCAACTGCTAGTAATATATTAACTTGAGCAACAATGCAAACTATTGTTCCTGCAAACTATTGATGACTCAGAATTTGATGTGCTAGCGTTAAACCTGACTGGCCTTCTTGAGTTGAATACAACACCTTGCGGTACGAATGAGTCTTTTAAACCTGTACTTGCACGACCAGGCCAGATGAGAAAAGAGAAATTAAAGTCAGATCATCAAAATCCCACAAACTGAAACTCTGTATGGCAGAATACCTTGTACTCTTGTAGCAGTCTTAGTGTGTTGCAGAGATTACCCGATCGTTATTACACATGAGGTAGTTTGCCATAACCCATGGCTGATTGCCTGTAGAGGTGACACATGATATGGCAGCCAATCGAGATATTGTGGGTTCAATTCTGTCCATTGTTGTCTGGAGTAGCGTGAGTGCTGGACCCTGTGCTGGTGCTCCATGCCTTCCTGCATCGCTCTCTTAAATCCTTACGCGGCATCATCTTCACTACAGGAACCTTCTGCGCTCGATCTACCATGGCAAGAACAGATGACGATGCATGTTCCAGTGGACATGAAGACGCCGTCGGTACAGTAACGATTGAAGGAGACCGGAGACCATGGGGTCGATGCAGCTTTTTAGTGCTAGTAGATTGAATTGACAGTCGTTTGCCCTCGTTTGCTGATTTGATCGTCAAGGACGGGCGTTCTCACGGCATCCTGGCCAGATCTTTCTTCTTGTTCAAGGTGTGGGATCTAGAACGGTCACCTTGCTAGACAAGTCCCAAGGAAAAACGAAGTAAGAGGAAGGAGGCGAGAGGAAGATGCAGGGCGGCTATTCTTGGCTCCTTCTCCTTGCATCCTGGCCGGATGTCTCTTCTTGTTCAAGGCGTGGGCAAATAGAACGGTGACTTTGCTGCCTTGCTCGCAAATTCTCGAGGAAGAACGAAGGATTAAGGGGGAGGAAGCGAGAGGAAGATGGAGGGACCTGCAGGAGAATTCTCGAGCACAAAAAAAAAAAAAAAAAAAAAAAAAAAAAAAAAAAAAAAAAAAAAGAGGAGGTCAAGAGGGCGGCGGAGAGGAAACATCTATGCTAGCGTCTAGGGTAAGTTGGGCTGGGAGACATGTACGTGGGCATGTAAACTTTAATCAATGATTATGATTTACCGAGGATTCATATCAACGGTTAGATGTTTTGCTTTTTTTTTTTTGAGAATTTCTAGGATTTTTATCCGATTAACGTGGAGGCCTCAAACGGAGCCTCCAATTAGTAAATAGAAGATAAGATAATATAAATTGAATAAGCTGTCAGTCTCTCCATGTTAAAATAATACACACATCCTTCTAGTGAAAATCTGGCATTCATGAGAATATGAGATACCTGACGAAGAATCTTGCCATTGCAGTACGTGCGGCTCACCGTACTTCTCAGTACAAGAAAGCAGGAGCTAAGATCCTAGGCCCAAATGTTGGCACAAAAGGCGCAGGTGAGTGTGTCACCGGACACCCATCAAGGCAGATGCGTAGCCCGAAATTTTGCTGCTCTGAATGAAGAAAATTTGCATGATGCAGTTCATGTCACACCTTGCATGTCCAAGCTCGTCTCAAAAGCAAATGTCTGAATAAATAAAGTGGGCAATATAAATTTATAAGTGGCTCGTTGACATCGATCACCTGGCTGGCTGACCACCGGCAGCATGCACGAGGAGGACGCATATGCCATGGTGAACCGCGCGGTGTCTATGAACGCAAGTAAAAAAGAACAAAAAAAACTTGGCAGGGCAACGTGGACATGCGAGGGCCAGCTAGGGTCGTGGTGCGGCTCCTGTTCACATGTCTTGGCGCTTGGGTCGGCATATGGGGCAAGCTAGCTAGGCAAGGGTGTGCGCGAGGCCAAAAGACGAAAGTGCGCGCGAGGCTGCGACCTGATGCCGGCCGACAGCCTCGGCTCCAAGGAGGAGCGAGGTGTGCTCAAGACCTCGATCGGCGCAGACTTTGCTGGGTCTCGGGACGATGAGCAATCGAAGGTGCATCATCGTCCGAGGCCTCCATCTCACTTCGTGGCCGCGAAGGCCTCGCGCCCTGGGCGTGGAACGGCACTGCGTCAAGGCCGAGAGTTACTACTACTGCCCGAGGCCGCGCAGATGCGGCCGAGGTCTCCACGGCCTCGGCCAATGGTGACACCTCGGCCTACCCTGCAGGGTGACCTCGGCCTGCGGCATCAACGCCTCGATCAGGCACGGAGACCTCGGCCGCGAGGTGGCTAGGGGCTGCGTCTGCAAGGCGGGGCCGCGGGCGCGAGGCTCGGCGAAGCGAGGAGGTGCGTCGTGACATGATGCTTGACGAGGGCCTCGGCCATGCCGGACGTCGGCGTGGACGGCCTCTGCGCCTCGGCAAGGATGACCTCGGCGGAAACTGCACGGCCTCGGCCATGGTGACCTCCTCGGCGAATGTCGGCGTGGAGGACGGCTGCGCCCGAGGTCACTGTTGTGGGACCGCGCGCTGAGGGCCTCGGACAAGCGAGGCGGGGGCCGCATGTGGCTCTCCAGCGCGAGGTGATGGCGGTGGGCGCAGAAGAGGGGCCGGGGCACGGGAGCGAGCGCGCGAGGTGTTCCTGTGCGAGGATGATAAAGGCTGCGTCCTGCTCTGCAACGCGTGATGACAAGAGATGCTTCACGGCCTCGGCCAGGGTGGTGACCTCGGCCGCGTTTTTATGCACGACGCACACACACAGGGACGCGGACCCTAGCGAGGGTAGTGAACCCGGTTCCGAACGCCAGCATCCGGAGTCGGTCGACGGCGCGGACGCGGCGCTTGGCCTCGAAGTAGGCGAGCTCGTAGAACACGAGGCTGCTCTCGACGTGTTGGCGAAATGGTACGGTGCAGCGTGGCGCTCGCCGGCTCCACGACGTGGGGGCCGAACCCCATCAGCCGCGCCACCGCGTCGATCACCGCCTTCTCCCCCGAGTGGATGCACATATGCCCGAACGTGCCCGGGAAGTCCGGCACCTCCGCCGGCGGCGGCTTGGGGCTTCCCGCCGCATCATCTTGGACACGGGCAGCACTTAGCATGGAGATGTGCTGCCGGCCATTGGCAACATTGCACACTACTACATAAAAGCAATTTACAGACGGAGCTCAAAGTCCATGCCAGATGGGAAAGGGCCACGTCTGTGTCTCCGCATGAGATGATTTTTTATCTCGGGGATTTTTCTAAGTCATCTCATACGGGGGTAGACGCACAACAACACAAATGCACTATTACGGTGGACCAAAACCTACTATAGCGGCGGTTCCGCTGGTCCGCTGCTACGCTTGTGCTGCTACAAATCATCTTTGTAGCGGCGGTCCAAAAGAACCGCCGCTAAAAATACCATTGTTAGCTGCGGACCATGGCACTATCAGCCGCTAAAAATGGCATCTTTAGCTGCGGACCATGGCACTGTCCGCCTCTACAAATGTCATTTTTAAAGGTGGACAGTGGCATGGTCCGCCGCTACTAATGATTTTCGAAAACAAAAAAAAAAGCCGCAGTAGCCGGGCTCCGTGTGGACGGCGGCGGCGGCAACGGCGAGCCGCTGCCCCGTCCTGGATGCACCCCGCTGCCGCTCCGTCCCGGAGAAGCCCTAGACGACCACGCCGCCGCCACGCCGTGATGCCGCCACCGCCGCCGCACGTGCCGGCACCGCCACCGCCACCGCCGCCGCCCTTGCTAGCCGATGGAGCGCCGCCACGCCACTCCTCGCGCCGCTCTTGGTAGCCAAGGGAGTGCCATCCTTGCTGCCGCACGCCGCTACTTGCGCCGCCCATGCTAGCCGAGGGAGCGCCGCCACGCCGCTGCTCGCGCCGCCCTTGCTAGTCGAGGGAGTGCCATCCTTGCCGCCGCCATGTAGTTGCTCGTGCCGCCCTTGCTAGCCAAGGGAGTGCCGCTGCTCGCGCCGCCGTCGTGTTTTGCTGCGTCGCTGCCTGGGTCACGTCCATCACGCCGCACCGCGCCAGGCGAGAGAGAGAGAGAGAGAGAGAGAGAGAGAGAGAGAGAGAGATGGGGGAGAGATGAGCGAGAGGTGGAAAAAGAAGCCGGTGGATTTATTTGGGGAGGGATCCGGATGGATTCATTTGGACCAATGGGAGGCCAGGATTTGGAAAGAACGGATCTATGACGTGGTATTTGTGGTTTCTTGTTTTTTATGCGTTTATTTGAGGTATTAAACGATCTGAAATACAAAAGTTGTCAACTACAAAGTTTTAGATTTCGTTGAGGTCTACAAATTTGATTTTAGTAATTTCTCCATTCGAGGTCGTTTATGAAATTTGAATTTGAAATTTGAGAAATTCAAACTTCAAATGTACTTTTCGTTAGCAAAATTAATTTAAATAAAAAAGTGTTGAACTAAAAAGTTGTATAACATTTGAGGATATAAAACTTTTATTTTGGTCATTTGTTCATCACAAATAGTGGTAGCAACATTGCTAAAGAATCTTGTATATTTGTCTTATGAAACTATATGATAGATGTAGATTTTGTGAACATCTTTGCTACACTTTGTTCCAATCAAGAAATGATCCAAATAAGAGTTGTATAGCTTGATAAGTTAGACAACTTTGTAGTTCAACACTTTCTAATTTGAATTCGTTTAGGGCATCAAAATAGTATGCACATATTTATCATAGTGATATAAATTTGAATTTGTTTAGGGCTTCAAAAATTTTAACCAGTAAATATGCAAACATATATCCTTAGTTGAAAGAGCATGATTTTAAAAGAAAATAGAAAAAAGAATCATAAAATTTGGATCATGTATGAGGGAGAAATACCAATTACAAAATATATTTTATGGTATAATAAAAGAAATTAAGGTGACGGACCTAAATAGGCCACCTTGTCAGGGTTCGCCACCGGGATGGGCTCCTCCTAGGCCACCAAGATGGGCCGAGCCATCCCGAGTGACAGCGGGGGTGGAAACCAAGTCCCCTCTCAATCACTGACTTGTGGTCCCGCATACGGTTTGGGTCCACATGTCAGTGACAGCGGCTAGCCACGCATGGGCGGAGAGCGCGCTCACATTTAAGGTGGCGGGTGAAACCCTAGTCCGCCGCTACTATTTATAGCGGCGACGGCAATTCATCCGCCGCTACTATTTATAGCGGCGGACAGCAATTAAGACGATGACCGGGGATCTTTTGTTTTTTTGTTAATGTAAATATAGTTATTATGCCGTCTTAATCGTAGTTATTCGCGATAAGTAATTTTATATGTCGTCTTAATCGCGTTTTATCGCGATAAATATGTATATAAGTATTTTCAATGAATGTTTAGTGTTTTTAAATTATCGTTCAACTTACAAACGGAGAGGGTCAAAGGAAGAAAAGTGGCGGCGAAGTCACACCGCCGCTAAAAATGTTTTTGTAGAGGCGGCTTCAAAGGAAAACCGCCGCTACAATACTGAAGTTTTGTAGCGGCGGTCTTCTTTATGTCAGGCCGTCGCTATTAATTATTTATAGCGGCGGCCGTTTCGAACAGTGCCACATGCTCCACTATAGCGGCAGACCGCATGCCAAACCGCCGCTACGTGTTTTACTGGTTCGCCGCTACAATGGACTTGTGTTGTTGTGACATTTCCCCGTCTGAAAGGGGGCAAGTCATCACAGACGGAGAAGACTAAGGCACGTCTGAGATGACTGATATGTGAGACGGGGCTTCAATAAAACCGGTCTGTGATGACCCAGATAGGCAGCAAAAAAAAAATGTACTATTCCTGCTGTATACAGTACAACAAATCAAGCTTTCGCTTCTCTCATGCATTTTCTGTTAGTGGGACAAGAAATCTCATGTTAGTATACTGTTTTGAGTAGAACTTATTCATGTATATAGATATATTGTATTCGGACTGAGTGAATAAACATCGTTTCGTAAGTGTGCCCACGGAGTCCGAGTAGGAAATTTATACTCGGACATGACTCCCGTTCAGCTTTAAGTTCGGATTGCTCCTTTGCTGTAAATCGCGACTCCATGGCGAACTCCGCTCTTCGGGGGCCGCTCCTAAAAGCACCATATTGTCATCGCCGCTGCACCCTATCTTGCCGGCGAAGTCACCTTCCAAGACCATTGCTGGCCGTGCGCCCGCGCTGATGCCGTGGAGAGGTGTGACGCGCAGAAGACCAAACCAGGCAGCGCTAGTCCGTAGTCAGTGTCAAGCCCACGATCCACAAGCAGCAGCTCCGGACGCGCATCGTCGTGCGACAGGTGGGACAGCAACAAGATCCCGAGCATTACATCGTCCATGTCGTCGGCATCGTGACGCCAGCTGCATGGGGGATCGTGCATCGTCGTTGGCCCATCGGTGGGACAGCAACAAGCGCCCTGCCGTTCGCAGCAACAAGAAGGCTCGCGCCATCCTGATCGGCAAGCTCGCGGTGGAAGCGGCAAACAGTGAGGTGCCCCGCACCGGGGCCTTCCTCGCCTCGCGGAATCATGCATGCTTCCCGTTCCAACATTCATGGTGCGTGCCAGATAGCTGCATGCGTGCGCGTGCGATGCTCAGGAATTGCTCTCTTCGGCTATAAAGGTGTCGTCACGCCGTGATGCAGCTAGAGATGATTTGTAATTGAGTAAAGTGCATCTTAGGTCCTTAAACTATTTAAGGATTCTCATCTAGGTCCATGAACTCTTAAAATGGAGATTTGGGTCCCTAAACTATTTCAAGATTCTCATCTGGGTCCATAAACTCTTCAAATGACAATTTAGGTTCCAAAACAATTTTGGTGTTCATATCTGGGTCAAAAACTTTCAAATTAGTGAAGATTAAGAATCCTAAACAATTTTGATGTTCTTATATGGGATCAAAAACTCTCCAATCGAAGATTTTGGCAGGTGCTGATAGCCCTGTTTTCACCGCGGTAAACCGGATAGTTTTTTAGAAAACCGATACGGTCTGATTTACACTGTTTGTCAGTTTTCTTTTTAAATTTGAAAAAAAATGGTCCGGTTTCCCGAACATTTTCACTGGTTTTTGATTTTTTCAGGGCCGGTTTTAGGAATACCAGACATTTTGATTGTTCCGGTATTACCGGTAGCAACAGAAATTCAAACATTACACACGATGCCATTATGATTTAAACGCAAGTCATATTTTGAATGGCTGTTTAAGCACCAAACTAGATTAGAGAACCAAATTTTGTTTATGGATCCAAATGAGAATCTTTAAATAGTTTTGGGACCTAAATTAGCATTTAAAGAGTTTATGGACCTAGATGAGAACCCTGAAATAGTTTAAGGACCAAAATCTTCATTTTAAGAGTTTATGGACCCAGATGAGAATCCAGAAATAGTTAAAGGACCTGGAATGCACTTTACTCTTTGTAATTTTAGTGGTGTTTACTTGTAACGATCAATAGCTACCATCATGTAAGTCGATTGATTTGTGTGGAATGGAAATACAATTTAAACTGCTGCTTACTCGTAGGTGCGCGTTAGCGGTGTATACAACCAAAAAAAAACATGTCGTCACCCGATTAAACGAAGTGTTCGGCATATATTTGGATCGTGGGAGCAACGTGGTTAGCGAGATCGATCTAAGAACACACAGAGGGTTTATACTGGTTTAGGCCTCCCGAAGGATAAAAACCCTACGTCCAGTGTGGTTCTTTGTATAATGTGACAGCCTTTGCGCTAGGGTTTCACAAGGTGCCAGATCCTTTTCCCCGTAGGGGTTACATGAATATTTATAGACTCTTTACCGCCTATCAGAGTCCTTCCTAATTACAACACTCATTTTCCGTATCCAACAGAGAGATCGTATCCTTCCCGTAAACTATACCGTGCAAGGCAAGTCTTCAGAAAAAATGTTAAAATAATATTTGGAATATCCGGAACCTAGGGCTACGACAAAACTGAAACCTAGAAATCTTCCACCCACTTTATTACCCGACCCTCGCACCTAATATAGTCAATAATATCCAGAGAAGAAAAAAAGAACTAGAATCGAAACAACAAATGGTAGAATAGTTTAGAACAATGACAGCCTCCTTGTAGGCCTGCAGTATCAGTTCACTACGGCTGAGAGCTTTTCTTGTCCACGATGAACGGAGCTAGAACTTTAGATGATTAAGTAACGATAAGCTGGGGCGGCAATACCGCTGACCCATAACAACAACAACCAGACCAGGCTTCCAGCGCCATCATAAAGGAAAGCCTGTTTCGCACGAGGGCCTAACCGGCTCTGTTCTGCAAGTCAACGACAATGGTGCTGATGTTGTCTTGGCTACCCATGTCCAGCGCCAGCTCGGCGAAGAAGACAGTGGCGACCTTGCAGCGACGCTCCGGGTCCGGGCCGACTTCCAGGCATCCGCGAGCGGCGGCACAAGCGTTGTTGTTGGACATGACGCGTCCCACATCCCGTCGCTGGCGAGGATGAGGAACTGGTCCGCCACGGTCCTCGGGGTTACAGTGATCTCCGGCTCACAGATCACTTTAGGCCTCAACAACCTGACTCCTGTACAAATGCCAAATGAAACTTCAGCACTCCACACACACACACACACACACACACACACACACACACACGATAGATAACAGGAAAGAAGATCGATGGATCTGCCGGAGAGATAATCTTACATGCGTTCTGCCGTGTCCGTCGAAGCCGACGAAATGCATGACTTTGCCGTCGACCCATGTGTGAAGAACGCAGGGTGGATGGAGGTGGTGTCCTCCATATAGTCCAGCCGCCCGGCGAGCTCCATAGAGCCGAACGCCACCGGCTACACTGGCGCCGGCGACCCACCGCCAACAGGCCGACCAACTGGCGCCGCCGGCCATGTTCACGCCGGCAATGACAGCGAGCGAAGAGTGAGTTGAAAGTGTCCTCGAGGAAGGTGATGGTGGTGAGACAACGTGAGGGCGTCTTATTGTTTCGCGTGGACTGCTGGTGGTGAGACAACGTGACTGCGGGCGGTGCCACGTTGCCTTGGGCGCATGGACTGGTGGTGGTGAGACAACGTGATTATTCATGTTTTCCAAGTTCCGAGACATGTCCTAAAGGTAATGCTTAACAAGATTCAGTAGCTTGAAACTTCTTCTTTTTAATTTTGTTATATTTTTTATAAACATGTGTTTATCATTTCAATATAATAAAATAATTAAAACAAAATAATTAATCTTCACTTCACTACATCGAGCATGCTTAATCCAAAAAAGTTATAAATATATATCTTAGAATGAAAAGTTGTGTTCATTTATTAAGACTAAACGATCCAAGTTTAAAAATGTAGAAAAGTACCACTTTGAATAAAAAAAAGTTTCACATTCAATTGAATAAAGTTCCATGTATCAGGCATGTTTTTTATGTAAATGTAAGAATATAAAAGTAATGAACTCGCAATCATGATATTCATGTCTATGCATGAAACCTTCTCTCTTTTGGCGAGGAGTCGGGCGTGTTGCCTCGACCATTTCAGGCCATAGGTACAACAACACATCAGATTATGTTTCATATGATTGTTGGCATTCATAGATGATTTAATGCACCCTCTTGCCACAACATGTTTTTTTTTCAGCATGTTATGTGTAGACATATGGGGTGTTGCGGGGGGGGGGGTGGGGTGGGCCCCCTTGCCCCACCTGCTGAATCCGCACATGCTCTACACAGAAATAATGAGCCGGCAATGGATAGACCAGGGATGAATAACCATGCTCCCAAGTTCTGAGAAAAATTTTATGTTGTAGCTTTGAGATCAAAATGAGCTCGTTTTTTTTGACCTCGTGCACTCCATTCTAAATTCTGAGAGTCCCTTTACTGCCATTTGTTGACCAGTAGGAAAGGTACCCTGCAGACAATACTGGCCAGTATTATGCATCCAATGGTTCAGATCAAATAGTCTCCTATCATTAGTGCTAGCGCATCTTTGAGTGGTAAGGCTAGTATATGGAAGAGATATAATGGTACTTTTAGTAGTTCACTATTAGTAGTATTACAGGTACTTTTTTAATTCCACCTAGACCCTTTCTATTTTTCTTTTCATATTATGTAGAAGGAATGCCACATCCATTGCTGCTACTATAATCTATTTGATATCTACGTCAACTACTGAAGCACTTGACAGAGTGGCCCTAAAAGGTATATCCATTTGTGCGTGCTGAATTCTTCTAAACATGATTTGTTTTCGAACTTATTTCAGATATATGTTCGGTAGCTGGGTTAACTGAATCTACTATTAGAAGTTGCTGCAATAATCTTCTTCCGTACATGCCATGGATCATGCCACTCTACTCATCTCAATGTGGAAAAATGAAGCCTATATGATGTTAAAGTAATTGTACTTTTATTACGAATAGTGAACTACTAAAGTAATTGTCGGTCCATTGTAAATGTACTTTTATTACGAATTTAATACATAAATTGTTGCCAGAATTCCAAATTTTAGGATATTTCTTAAAAATCATTTTGTTATATAATGCGTTCTATGTGCAAATGAAACAAGTTTATGTTTTTTGTTAACAAATCTTTTTTTTTTTGAGAATCAACAAATCATTTTGTTAAATAATGCATTCTATGTGTAAATGAAATATGTTGATGGTTTTTTTAGCGTAATAAATCATTTTTTCCCTATAACAACCTAAGACGTACTCATCCTATTCGGATGGACATGCAAGACATTGTGACTTGGTTGGCCATCTTAGGTGACCAAACAAATATGCTGCTTTTTAAGAAACCACTTTAATTCCACTGCAATTATGAGATACATATTCCTCTACTGGTGCCTCGGGGGTATTTCCCTATGAGATGATCATGCACATAGTTGCCAAATTTTTAAGCGGGATATCCCTTTAACTAAGTTAGACCATGAAAACATGATACTTAACAAAATTACAAGCTTATCACTTTTTAAGAAATAAAACTTTATGAATTATATATGTTTTAGTCTGTTCTCAGTTCCATGAACATGTTCTACCATCGTGTCTTGGGGTACTTGGTGAAGCTTCAAGACATGAAGGGAGTGAAAAATTGTGGTGGCCAATTTTCATTTAACACAATCACTATATCTAAAAAGCAATTCCAGGTGTTTGATATATTGTCCACTTAACTCCATCTATAAAAGTTTTTTTGTGACCCATGAGTAATGGAGTACAATGTCATACCCCATTTCCAGAGGTACTTGAATCCACCGTATCAGTCCCTGGATCAGACGCTGATACGGACATTCTCACAGAATGGCATTTCAGAGTCACACCTTTATTTATTACCAAAGCTCATTACAAGCCTTTTAATTTACATAAAAGGTCTTTGAGTTGGCCAGAGGCCTTACAACGCTACACATCACACCACAGTGGCCATTACTGGGAAGCAGCAATGCCACACTTTATTCTACGCAACGGACGGCGGAAGCAGATCCACTCCACTGGCAAACTTGCGCGTGACGACCCTAGTCTTCTTCGCCATCGGCTTGAAAGTCGTACTCCGCTTCTTCTTCTGAATGATTGATTGAGATGGGGAGTGAGTACATAAGGTACTCAGCAAGTCCTAACACAAGGGTGACTCGTATGCAAGGATATTGCCAAGGAATAGGCTGGGGTTTTCAACGATCGGCCGAAAAGCCAATTTTCAATGCAGGGGTTGTTTTGTAAACCAAAACATTTTTGTAAAACTCTAAGTCATCATTGATAAGATCTTAGTGGGGTTGAGTGGCCCTGGGGGAGAATAAATCCTTCCCGCCAGTTCCCAAATTTTAACGCTGGCAGGAAACCAGCACACGGCTCCAAACCGGCGTTATTCCGAAAACACACACGCTAAGGATAACTCACACGGAAAACTAATCATTGTGTGGCCATTGCTTTCGCTTTGTCCAATGCCGTGGTACACGGCTATCCGGATAGATTCTTACACTCTGCAGAGGTCGTACACTTTACCCACGAGGCATGTCAGACCTTTCCACCGTCGTGGGTCGGAATGACATGCTAATGGTTCCGTACCTGCCTAATGTCACCACGGTACCACCTCGGAAAATCAACGACCAGGGGCTTCACATAGGCATAGAATAGCCAATAACTTTCACTTGCCAGATCCGACGCCAACCTCGTCAAGACCCTCTCCTGGCTTCCGATTGCAACTCCCTGCCTCCTGGTGGTACCGGGCGATCACTAGTAGGGTGTGGTTCCAAACCCTGCCCATAACAGGGGCTCGTGGTTGCACTCAAGTGCTAGGCAAGGCGGCACATGAACCGGTCCTTATACGACCGAAGCAAGCATCTTCAATAGCTACTCTCCAACGAGAAGTAGCGTCCCAGAGATAGCCTCCCCACTGAGGACTACCTCGCTTGCTCCCGTCTAAAACATAACCCCCACTATGGGTTTCACTTACTAAGCCCATCCCTTTTATTTCACACACACATCACCAAGTCACACTCACACATTTTCACACACAAAAACATGTGAAGCAATATTATTAATTAACACAGTGTGATTGAACCTAAGCGGCAATATTTTCCAACAAATCATTAAAGATTAATGATTGTGGAACCTAGGGTTAACAATGGATTAAGGATAGCAATAAACAAGGCATGGCTTTCAACAAGATAGGTTACTCTAATATTTAAATCATTTTAAAAGACTATGCATGTTTAATTTGCACACAGGCTCTATATAGGGTATTTTGTAAGAATTAATTAGGTGAAATATGATCAAGGTGGTTAGGACTTGCCTTCACCAAAATCTTCCTCCTCTAAGTCTTCTTCGTAGTCGGGGTCCTCGTGTTCCTCCTCGAAGACTTGGTCTCCTAGCGATTAAATAAAAGAAAAGCTAAGTCTACCGCTTAACACTCAATTAAGCAACCATTAAAATAAAATAAATAAAATAAAATACACCACTAAATATGGTTTTGATGGAATATGGTAGAGGATGATTTTAGATGAATAATGGTGCAAGAATCATCGAATTCGGAGTTAAAACGACAAAGATATGAATATTTGAAATTAGGGGAAAAGGATTAAATTAGGGGTAGATTAACTTCAATTAAGTATAATCTCCACCCTAATTTTCCAGAGGTGTACAAGGGTTGGAAAAAGGTTAGAAATGATTTTGGGAATTTTTGGATATTTTTGGGAATTTTTCTGATATTGGAAATATGCCCGAAATACATTTCTGTGTACACTCTCGGGTGTACCCAGCATTTTCGTGCGCGACATGTGGGCCTGTGGGGCCAAGGGCCCCTGGCTGCCACTGTTCCGTGGACTTGGTCCACAGAGGCGTGGACCGGGCTGGGTTTGTGTGTGCAGTCCACCGTGAGCCGGTCCGGTGGACCGAGGGGCGCGCGGGGCCGCGCGGGCCCGCGAGTCAGTGACTCAGGCGGGGGCCCGGTGGCGCCGGCGCGGCGGCGACGGGGAGAAAGGGCGCGGCGGCGCCGGAGAGCTCGCCGCCGGCCGCTACTAGGGCCTAGAGGGTCGGGGGGAGTTGTGCCGGGCTTCTACGCGCGACGGGGAAGCTGATGGGGGAGCATGGTGTCGTGCGCGATGGCCGAGGCGACGGCGCGGGTTCGCCGGAGCTCGGCGGCGCGTCGGCGTGCGCGGTGATGTGCGCGCGCGAGCGCGCGGGCACGAGTTTGTGAAGGGGAGAGGGTGCGCGTTCGTGCGGTGAAGGTGTGGGGGTGCTCGGCGATGTCCGGGAGTGCTCCACGGCGGCCGGAGAGGGAGAGGAGAAGGAGGCGGCGGCGGCGCACGGTGGAAGCTAAGCTGCAGAGCGCGAGGAGGGAGAAGAAGAGGTGCTAGAAGTACGGGAAAGAGTGCTGAAGCTCACCTTGAGCTCGGAGGGGAGTGGGGAGCGTTGGAAGGCGGCGGGATTGCTCGCCGGAGTTGGAGAAGAGGAAGAGAAGTCGGGCTCGGTGGCGTGGAGGGGGAGAGCGAGAAGAGGAAATGGCAGCGGGGAAGAATGGAGGGGCCGGCGCTCCTCTTATACCCGTTCGAAGGCGGTGGAGAGGGCCGGGAAATATCCCGAGTTCGTCGGGATATTTCGCCGGAGCGCGCGGTGCTCGCGGCGCGGGAGGTGGGGGCCGGAGCTGGGGCGATGCCACGCGGCGAGAAGGGAAAGAGGGGCCCTGGGCACGGTGTGGTCGCGCGGGCGCGTTGCTTTGACGCCGCGGCGGCGCGGAGCTCGAGCTCGCCGGAGATATGGCGAGGGCGGCTAGGGTTTGATGTTGCCGGTCGAATGGGGGAGCAGGGCCCGGACGAGAGGAGGA
This sequence comes from Eragrostis curvula, assembly GCA_007726485.1. Lineage (NCBI taxonomy): Eukaryota > Viridiplantae > Streptophyta > Magnoliopsida > Poales > Poaceae > Eragrostis > Eragrostis curvula. The sequence goes on from RWGY01000756.1 coordinate 67,745, forward strand.
GGGAGAGCGCGGGAGAGCGACGTGTGGGGGAGCAGAGGAGGAAATGCGGCGGCGGGGAGCAAATCCCCGGCCGGCACGCCGGCCGGTCGGGCGGCGCGCATCGGAGGAGGAAGAAGGCGCGGGTCCCACTCGTCAGCGGCACAGCGGCGGGGTGAAGCGGGCTGGGCCAGCTGGGCCGAGGCGAGCGCGGGGGAGGGTGTCGGCCCAGGCGCGCGAACGGGAGAAGGAAGGAGCTGGGCCGCGCGCAGAAAAAGGAAAGGAGCGGCCCGCCAAGCAGAAAAAGGCTTAACTATTTTTGGTTTTGGAATTTGAATGAATTTCAAAGGGATTTGAATTTGAATTTGAGTTTGGACTTCAACACTCACCCAAACAGTTAAATAAAGACAATAAGAGGCAAAAATGCACATGATTGTTTCATGCATGTTTTTAGTTTCGAGAAAATTTAATTGAGCCCTATTTTTGATCTAAACCATTTTTATTATTTGAAATTTTTTGAAAAGGGCCCAAATTTTAGGTTTATCGAAATGAGCAAAATTACGGGTGCTACATACAATATACATCTTCTTGTCTAAAATACTTTTGAAGATACAGCTGCGAGAGAGATTAATTAGAAGCTTCACAATTCTAGGGAAGAATCAGATTTTTACAACTGTTCTGTAAGTCCGAATTATGGTGGGATCAATTAATAAATTAAATTGATACAATTGGATATGCGAATCCATGTGTAAGATCCCATTTAGATGCGAGGCTGCAATATGACATCTAACCACGTCTGCGAATTAGTTAGCAGCGCATATAAAGTGCAAAAATGTTTGTAATTCAGTTTCATATGTTAGGTTGGGTAAATAGTTTCTGCACCAACAGCATATTTAGGTAGTGCAGCAGCACAAGAAAAAAGCATACTAGTGCGGGGAAGGAAACAAGAATGAGGAACATGTTTAACCTGGCACCAAGCACCGAAAATAGACTACCTCCCATGACAAATCAACTGTCAAGTACTGAAAACAACTGTTAAGAACTTTCATCTGATAGCCCTGTTTCATGTGTTCGTTCTTCTAGGACGCACATAGGCTTGGGACTCTGGGGCCATAAACAACCTTGCGGGACTTGCCTACGAAACTTGTAGTACGGTGCAGGCGTGCAGCTCATGCATGAGCAGGCTGCAACAGGCACCTGCTACGACATTACCAATTGCAGTGACGCCAGGATGAATGGATTGAAGCTCACGAGAATCTGATTGAACTGCCGATGTATGTTCGTTCTGAATTTGTTTCATCGAGCCTTCTGGTAACTTGCTTTACCAATTACCATGGTTGAAATATTTTGAAGTTGAGTTGAAATTTTTCAAGGGACTAGAAACTTTTCTCTAGCGCAGCGGGGCACAGATAGGGATGAGTTTTAGTCATGCGAAACTGGAAAACTGAACCCAGGCCACGTACCGCACGACCAACCTCGCCGCAGCTGCGTCCTCCTCTGCTTGATGCAGAGGACACCCTCGCCTCATTCCTCGGCCACATATCCTGTAATGGAGTGAAGGAAGCGAGCCCGGTTCATTTGTGCACTCTTACAGCAGTCTGAGTCTGACTCGTTGTAATGTAATATCGTTGCAATTTGCAAAATTGGAGTCGTGCCACAACTCCGGCTCCGGCTCTGCTTCAAGTTTGGATCAGACAGGTCCGTGGCTACAAATCGAACTCAATGCAGCAGAGGTTGATCACGTCAGGACACACAACAATGCAGCTCGCCTCGCCGCTTGCTCTGCCGCTTTGCGGCGCTCCGGTTGCGCGTCTCCGTCGGCCGTCCATGGTGGTACGGTCGCCGGCGGCACGGCGCGCGCTCCTCGCCGTGGCGCACGCGCGTCTTCCGGGGATCGTCTCGTTCCCGCCCAGGCAGCAGACCAAGAGCCTGCAGATGATGGCCTCGCCGGAGTTCGCGGCGCCGTGCCTCGTCACGATGCCTCCGAGGCCGTCTTCCAAGCCCAGGCGCCGTGATGAACCCGAGGAGAGGAGGTGCGACGCGATCAACATCGGAATAGACGTCGGCAATGAGCCGTGGCGTCCCCGGCCGGAGGCTGGCAAGCTCGACTGCGGTGGCGACGAGGCTGGGAAAGAGGAAGAGTATTTCCATAACTAGTTCAACAGTTGAGCGCTTCCGGCAAATACCATTTAGGATTTTTTTGGCTGGTTAATATAATGTTTTTCATCCAATTAGTAAGCAGTAAGACCCAAATGTACACCTACAAAACATTTGCTAGTTTAAAATAGCTTTTTTCCCGCAAAATATGTGAATGTTATTTTAATATAATAGAATAATAATGAAAACAGAAGTAATCTTGATTGCATTGCGAATCCCTCTGAGTGAAAATTTCCGTGCTCAACAGTTAATGTCTCAGTTATTAAGATTAATAGACTCCAGGTTTTAAAATCTGCATAGACTCTCTCTCTCTCTCGCGCGGGTGGTGGTGAGGGGGCTTGAGCCCCTATTCACCCTCTGTATTCACCCATACTCTTTACAGAAATAATGAGCTGCCACTGGAAAAACCATGGATGCATAACTATGCTCATTAGTTATGAGAATATGGTATGTGTGTAGAGAGTTTGGATCGGAGATGGATTATACAACGCTGGATGTAGTAGCAGTCACAACTTCTCTGTCTCTTAGGCCCTGTTTCGATCCGTATCTCCTCTCACGTGGAGGGCATCCAACGGCCTTATTTGAGCAGATGAGCCCTCTTTCGCCTGCCCCCACAAAAAAAGGAAAAAGAGCCGTCAACGTCCTCTCTCTTCTCTTTTCTTCTCCCCTCCATCTGTGAGGGGGCAGAGCTTAGTGAGGGCCAAGGGTGGCCATGGCCCCTGCTGTCACCCAAATTACACCGATTAAAGAGTAAATTAGATTTTGAGATTTTGTGTTAATTTACATAGGCCGCCCCCTCCATCTCTATTGAAGCTCCCCACAATGCCATCTGTGACTCTTTATCGGTCTGCTCAAATCCTGCAGACTTGCCGTTGATCTTAGGTTCGCGTCGGCATTGGATATCTCAAATTGGAAGGCAAGAGCCAGTGTAGCATTAGTTTGCAGCATGGAAATCACGACATGAAGCTCACCTTGACAGCGGAGACCTCGACTGCAATGGGCGTGGACCGAGGACAGAGGATGTCAATTTTGGCAGTGGGGCAAATACCTGTTCGCTCAAAAATGCTAGAAACTCCCACGTTAATTCAAGAAAATAAGAAGAGAAAATTTCCGACCACTGCGATTATGAAAAATTAGTCACAAAACTCCCTATAACTATTTATAAAATAGCTAAATTCCAAATAACAAAAATGCCAAAAATGCCCTCACACATATTTCTAAATTACTCAGCATGCCATTACGAGTACTAAATTCAGAATAACAAAAAAATACCCTTCACACTTGTTTCTAAATTACACTCCATGCCATTATAAGTCCATAAAATAAATAAATTCGGATTTAGAAAAGCTAAAAACATCCCTAATTCTTATTTCTACAATAGTTTACCCACCATATCATTATGAGTCCAAAATAGTTAAATTTTAGAATAATTAAAATATCCAAAATACACTTAATTCTTATTTCTAAACACACTGTCATATATCTAACTAGCATGGTACATTCTCTTATTTTTAGCATGACATGTATTCTTCAAAAGATTTATTTGTAGCACGACACGTTCTAACATAGGTTAGTTGTGTAGCATGACACGTTTGAACTCACGTTACTTCTAAAATAAAATCAAATACAATGAGTTAGCTAAGACACAATCCAAAATAAATGATGACTCATCTCACACTCAGATTGAAGCATGTGAGAAATTCTTCACTCTATTTTCTACTATTTATAAAGATATTGTATAAATAAATAAATAATAATAAACTATGTTAAATTCTATAAATATAAAAATATTTTTAAAAATATAGTAAGTCTAGCCGTAGCCATCTTAGTTAGATGTAAACGCGGGCTGACGCAAAAGTACGCATGTGCCATGGTCCACGGAGTCCGAATCGGACGTTTGTACTTGGACACCGACTCCGATTCAGCTTCACGCTCCGACGTTCGGGTAGACCCGTCGCTATAAAGCTCAACTCCTTGCAGCACCCGATCAATTCACTCGTCCGCTCGCTGCGCATCTCTGCTTCCTCTACTCGATCGCTTGCGTCTCTGCTGGTATCCCCGATCCAGTCTCTCCTTTCGCCCCCTCGAACGATCGATGGCGATACCGGTAGAGCGCGTGCACCTCGCCATGGCGAAGGCCGCTCTCCCGGGGCTGCTCCCGACCCCGCCTAAGAGCGCCATGATGCCGTCTCCGGCAGCGTGCATCACCATCTCGCCGGCGAAGTCACCGGCTTCCAAGACAATGCCCGGCCGCGCCGACACCGGCTTCTAAGCGTGTTCGTCTCGCTGCAAAAAGCGGCTGCTTTGCAGCAGCTATAATGTTCGCAGTTATTTCTTTAGCAGCAGCTACAGTGTTCGCAGTTATTTTTCTGCAGCCGCAACCGCAGCTGTAGCGAAACGAACAGGCCCGCAGCAGCACCGGTCGTGCGTCGTCGTGCGAGAGATGGGACAACAACAAGAGTTCGAGAAAGAGCACTACTTCGTCCACGTCGTCGGCGTCGAGCCGCCAGCATCGGGACAGCAGCAAGCGCGCTGCTGCTGTGAGCCGCGCGTCGTCGGTGGAGCACTGGGACTTGCACAAGAAGCCTCGCGCACTGGTGGCCGGAGACAAGTCCCAGGCCATGTACGCCGGTCCGGGCTTCCTCTTCTCGCCGGAACCGTGCATGCTTTCCGTTCCAACGTTCATGGTGCGCGCCAGATAGCTAGCTGCACGGGCGCGCGTGGGAAGCTCGCTCTCTTAAGCTATCGATCAGGCGTTGTCACACGCTGTGATGCAGGCATGCAGCTAGAGATGAATTGTAATTTGTAGTGGTGTTTACGTGTAGTAATGATCAATGGCGCTTGAGATGTTGCTTGTAGTAGGTACCAGTACGAGTTGGAGCATGTTTGTCAAGTGAATCCGTCCGTTTTGTACCATCATGTAGCAAGTCGATCGATTGATTTATGTGGAATGGAAGTACTGGCACCTGATATTGTTTGAACGTGAGTGAAAAGCCTTCACGAGACTCCGGAGAATTTGGTTAATTAATCACGTTTAATTAACATGGTTTATGTGGAATGGAAATACTGTCATTTTGGTACAGCTATACTTACATACATAATATTTTTGTTTCATTTCAGTTAATTAAATTGAGAAGCAACCAAACGTGTTAAGTGGAAATTTTAATTTGTTTCTAGATCTGTTCGATTGTTTTCATTGATCGAGAAATTCGCTGGTATATTAAGAAACTCAGTATTATTCCATTGGAAATTCTGTGTGCTCCTTGCACAACTCCGCTCTGATGTACAAATTCTAAATCTTGTCCGCATGAAGTCAGATGGTGGCAATCTCAATTATTTTCTCCGTTGTAGTTTTTTTTTTTTTTTTTGCAATGTTTTCTTCTTTATAGTTATGCGCTGATTCATTTGAAGCTGTCAATATGCTCAATACTACATTAGAAGATTTTTGCTACCGGTTAAGCACATAGCATACATTTTCTTCTCATGTTATTAAGTCTGCCTCTTTGCACATTGAACACTGATTTTTCTCATGCGTAGGATCAAACCCAGGCTGCGAGCATGGGGCTGAAGCGTCTTGTAACAACTCTACTAAGAGCATCTCTATGAGAACCTCATAAAATTGACTTCATAAACCTATTTTTGAGAGCAACAAAAAAGACACATTTTTTTCTCCCCTCCCCCAAGGCTCCAACAGTCACTCTGTAAAAGCGGACCAAAACACTTTTGATTAAGTCACATCAGCATTTGAAGCCATAAAAATATTAATTCTAGTGAAAAAAGAAGTAATAGGGACCCCAATTCTTCTCTTATTTGTAGCTACAAATGAAAGGAGTTTGTGGGCTATGAAAAGTTTGAGGTTGTTTTTGGCCCTGTTGGAGATAATTTTTTTGGCTTAAACCTCGATAATTTAAGTTAAAGGAGGTTTATTACTCTCTCGGAGATGCTCTAAGTTTCTAACTAACTTGTTTCATCCCTTAAAATATCATTAGTTAACTACAGTCTAGTAGTGCGACAGTTCAACTGTTTCTACAATGTTTTTGCCCCATATTAGTACATCGGGCAAAGACCATTTATTAGGATTTTTTTCCTTTGACTGGTATACAATGTTTTTCGTCCAAAGAGTAAGTAGTAATACCCAAAATGCAGACCCAAAATATATTTGCTAGTTTAAAATATTTTTTTTTTGCTAAATATGTGAATATTATTTTAATGTAATAGAATAATTAAAAGAAGATAGAAGTAATCTTGATTGCATTGAGAATGTATTGGAGTGAAAAGTTTCGTGTTCAATAATTAATGTCCATTTATTAAGAATACTCCATGTTCAAAAATGTTTATTGAGCTCTTTTTTGTTCTTTATTTTGTGTGTGTTGGGGGGGGGGGGGGGGTGCTTTAGCCCCTTTGCCCACCCGCTGGATGCACACATGCTTTTTACATAAACAATGAGCTGGCACTGGAAAGACCAGGGACGAACAACTATGCTCCCGAGTTCTGAGAATATGGTGTGTGTAGAGAGTTTGGAGATGGATATAATATAATCAATATCTTTTGTATGTTTCCTGGTTTCAAGTCTCGGTGAATAATTTTGAAAAAGAACCTTCATGTATATACAACACTGCTTATAAGCTTCAACCTCTTACTACAGCCAAACATTTGTTTCTCTCATTACTAGGACAAGAAATCTCATGTAATTAGTACAGTTTTTGTGTAATACTTATTCTGAAACAAATTACTATATATAGAGTTTTACCAAGAGAAATGTGTGACGCTTCTGTGCGGAATGTAATCCAGCATCTTTGCTACGTCTTCCGCGCAAAAACGGATAAACATATTTGGGGGCATATCAACTGAGTACACATGTCATGGAAAAGAAGAGCGGAAGAAGGGTATGCAACTTACTAGCTGGTGTGTGAACTCTTGCTGATCTTCTCGTCTTGAAGAAGCAGAGACATGCCATGTATATACTTACTAGAAAATGAGATGCGCTCCGCTGCATCCGTTCAGTTCTGCACCGTGACTTGCTAGATGGCAGTATGCTCACAGGGGCTACGGCTCAGCCCCGTAAAACAATGGGAAAGCAAAAACACAAGGAGTGAAATTCTCTAAATGTCCTCAAACATATTTAGTAACTTCACTTAATATTCAGGAGTAAAACTGAACTTCTTCCCCTCACAGCACGTTCACCCACCAGCCGCCCGTAGAACACAGGGCTAGTTTGGTTTGAACCCTGGGGAAAGCTGCCTGGCAGGCAGCAGCCCACAGGCGTTGGATTTTCGCTGCATATGGCTCAGATGGAGTTGCCTGATTGGCAGCAGCACCCAAGACACAATCCAAACAGACTCACAATGCATAAAACCGTCCCCAATAATCATCTCTAATCTAACTTTTAGAATTGTTTATTGGAGAAAAAGAAGAGAGAAGGTAGCTAACTCTTTCTTAAGAGACAGCCTCTAAAAGAAATAAGAGACTTAACATAGACCCCATATTCTTCAATCATTTGCAAAAGCTAGTTGATGCCTCTTAGCTGACTCTACCATTGAAGACGCTCTAAGCGGCAGGGACCATCTTGTCATTTTCCTGTATGTACGAGCGCACACGTCCCCGTGCGAGTATCCATTTGAGCGCACGCGCGGGGGATAGCAACACTCCATAGATACATTATATAGCAGATTAGATAAATCTAGACCGAACGAATTACATAGTTTAGACATGAGCCGCTAGATCCGATGAGTTTATAACCAAAAAGCCTATGATTTCTTCCTAGGGTGTTACCAATTATATATGTTCGTTTCAGACTACTCATCAACTCATCGGTATAATCAACTCACCTCTCTATCTTCTAGTCTGTATATTCTAGGCGTCTATGGGGAGCTCGTGTTGATTCTTCCCTGCCCGAGCGGGCGATGCGGCGGCCTTTTTGGCTCTGCCCGTCCATGTGGCCCCCTTTGCCGTCTTCTCTAACCAACTTCAGTGAGACCGAGGATTCGTAGGATCGCAATTCCTAGCCCACATGTCAATGGCTGGTAATGCACACTCTCCCTCCCCACTGCATGGATCGCTTCCTAGTAGGAGTAGGATGCGGCCTTTGAAGGCAACAGGGCTCATCGACCCTAGGTCGCCCAGCTGTGATGAAATGGGCGACTCGGATTGGGATACGTATTCTGATTATATGTAAACGCGCACCGATACAAAATACGCATGTGCCACGGTCCACGGAGTCCGAATCGGACGTCGTCTCTACTCGGACACCGACTCTGATTCAGTTTCACGTTCCAGTTGCTCCGTTGCTACTATAAATCTCAATTCCTTGCAGCAAACCCATCAATTCACTCGTCCGCTCGAGGCGTATCTCTGCTTCCTCAGCTCGATCGCTTGCGTGCTGCTGAATTCCCGATGCAGTCTCCCCCTCCGTCACTCGATCGATCGATGGCGATACCAGTAGCGCGCGTGCACCTCGCCTTGGCGAACGCCGCTCTCCCGGGTCTGCTCCCGACCCCGCCAAAGAGCGCCATGATGCCATCGCCGGCGGCGTGCATCCTCATCACTCCGGCGAAGTCGCCTGCAAGACCAAGCCTGGCCGCGCCGACGCCGCGGAGAGGTGGGACGCGCACAAGACCAAACCAGGCATCGCCGCCGCCGCAAGCACGTCGTCGTCGTCCGGGTCAAGCCCGCGTTTTCCACAAGCAGCAGCCCCGGTTTCGCGTCGTCGTGCGAGAGATGGGACTTGCACAAGAAGCCTCGCGCACCGGTGGCCAGCAAGCCCCAGGCCATCTACGCCGGAGCGGGCTTCCTCGCATCGCCGGAACCGTGCATGCTTCCGGTTCCAACGTTCATGGTGCGCGCCAGATAGCTGCTCGCGCACGCGCGGGGTGCTAAGGAATTGCTCTCTCCTCCGGCCAACAGGCGTTGTCATGCTGTGATGCGGCTAGAGATGATTTGTAATTTGTAGTGGTGTTTAAGTGTAATTGATCAGCGGCACTTGAGGCGTTGCTTATGTTAGGTACCCGTACGAAATAGTGCATCTGTGACGTAAATGTCCTTTTGTACCATCACGTAACAAGTCGATTGGTTTGTCTGGAATGGAAGTACTGTCAAATGACAATTGTTGGAACGCGAATGAAAAAGCGTTCATGAGACTCCGGAGAATTTGGTTGCTTCTGATAATTTAAACTGAAAAATGAAACGAAAGATGTATGTACGAGTCATATTTGTAAAACAGCTAATGAACAAATTTATCGTTTTCACAAAGAAAAAAGGAAAAAAAATTACCATTTACTCCCTCCGTTCTTAAATAGGAGTATTTGACAACATTAACTTTTTCGTTGTACAATGGAAGAGCGTATTCAACGGAAATGGTAATTTGTCTCAAAATCGGTTCGATTCTTTTCAAGAATTGAGAAATTTGTTGCTATTTGAAAAAAAAAAACTTAGTATTATGCTATTGGAAATTCTAGAGCAGTGCATTGCGCAAGCCTATATATGGTGTCCTCATTTCTTCGGAAGTCCACCTCTCTGGTGGTGAAGTGAAGAGCATGGCCAAGTTCACTACCAAGAACGGCATCAAAGATTGTCGTTGTTGA